>JABVXV010000246.1:77007-95643 GCA_013365325.1 Dipetalonema caudispina | reverse complement strand
ACTTTCTTAAATTTTTAAACATTGCGAATTTCAAACGAAACACCTAACTTGTTTGTCAACTGATCCAAAAACACTTCTTCAATTTTAGCTATCTTCCGGGAAAGATAAAATTTTAAATTAATCTCTTGTCATTTTTCATTTACCTTATTCTTAGTCCATTGAATACCCGTACTGCAAGCTTACATTTCTATTTGTCGGAAAAGGTCACTCAATTTTCTTCTAAGTTAACTTTTCACTTTTATGTCTTAATATTTTAGTAACATTCCTGTCGCATTACTCATTACACTATCAAATTTACATTTACGATCATTCATGATGTCAACACTGTAACATTTTAACCTAATTTAATTTAATTTAATTTAATGCATATCTCAATTCAATCTATTTTCACTATCTTCCGTAATTAATACGATCAATAAGGCTACAAGGATTGTACTGTATTAGTTATTTATTGTAAATTAATTAGTTTCATATTTAATCAATAAATTTAAAATTTCCTATTAATTTCAATAATTTGTCACAGTAATTTTATCTTTTCTCCCATTCAACAAATTAATTTAATATTATTTCGAATTAAATTAAATGTTTCAAATAAAATTTCGATTAATGAATTTTTTTTTTCCTAACGACAAGAAATAAATGGTTGGGTGAAAAAAAGAAAAACTACAAATTTATCTTTTTTTTTGTAATAGATTTTTTTGATTTTAATTTTTTGTTCAGTTCTTTTTTCCCTTGTAATTTATAGTATATTTTGCTATTACACGGAAAGGAAAAAAGAATCGGAAAAAAGTGAAGTCAAATACTTCCGTAATGGAAAACAGAAATTTTGTGGTTCTTTTTTTCGGTCATAAATTTTAATTAATTTTTCGATTCCCTTTTTTCCCATCTGTTTTAATATAAACACAGAGCAGTAAATCAGATTTGATGTTAACAACTGTTTATTGTTAAAAACGAAAACAAAAAAAAAGGAAAAAAAAACCGGAAAAAACAATTAAAAAAAAGAAAACAATTTACAAAAAAAAAAAAAAAAAAAAACAAACAAATTAGTACTAAGCCGGATCCGTTTGCCAAAAAGCTAGTACATTTGTGTAATATATGCAAAAAGATTACTTAATGGAATATGAGTAGTTTTCCGTAACATAGGCATATAAACGAATCCGGTTTCAAACGATGTGAATTTACCATTGCTCTAGCAAAACAAACCAAATAAATTAACACTGAATTCTGGATCTTAATTGCTATGTGCAAAAAGATTACCCAATGATATGTGAGTTTTCCGTAACATATGGATATATAAACGGATCCGGTTATGATTTAACAAATAGATATATTATTGCTGAGATTTAAATTTTTCGTAACGCACGCGAACAAATCAATGTTATTGCGGTCCGTTTTTTTTTTTTTTTTTTTTATAATATATGTAAACTGATAGATTTGTTAAGGTTTGGATAATCGCGGGATATTTATGGGCGGGGTGGTATTTTCTTTGTTTTAATATATAAATTTTATGGAATGGATAATATTGTTAGGATGTGAATTTTTATGAAAATTTTGATATAAATTCAAGCATTTTCATGTTTGTAATTTTAGCATATGACCGATTCATCGATAACTTCAACCGGTTCAACCGGAAGCAAAAAAATGTTGGCATCAAATTCACTAGGTATTACCAGCTTGTTAACATTTGTCATTCTTGTATTAGCATGGATTGTTGGCTTTGCTTCACGATTATTTGCCGTTATCCGATTTGAATCTATCATTCATGAATTCGATCCATGGTTAGTTCTTATTTATCCTTTCTTAATCTTCGTCCTTTTTTATTTTCTGTTTTTCACGTCAATTACAGAAATTATCCTTTTATTTTGTCGTAACTTCAAGAAAGTTGGTTTATGATTGTTTAAGAAGATATATTCCTGACTTAGTGCAAATTGCTACAATTTAAACGAGTTATTTTGATAAGACTTATTTCGGTCTTATTTGGAAGGCTGTTGCATAATTATACTTGATTTTTTGTGGGAAGTATCCTGAAGATAGGACGCGTGAAAGATGGGTATATATATATATATATATATATAGAAAGATATGGAATTTCTTTAAAGAGCAGTTCAATTTAATCATGCTATATTTTATTGAATATCAGGTTCAACTATCGGTCAACACATTATATGGTTGAACATGGCTTTTATAATTTCTTAAACTGGTTCGATGAACGAGCATGGTATCCTCTTGGACGAATTGTTGGAGGAACAGTAAGTTGTTAACTTCTAAGAAGAAGGAATATTTTGAAGTAATTAATACTTAGCTAAATATCTGAAGGGTGCGTCAATACGTAGAAGTATGAGTGTATATATAATTTGTGCCATTTTAGTAAATACTTAGTAATTTTAATTTTTGGTTTTTCTTCAATGTATATTATCTATTATTATTTCAACGAAAATTATGAAATAATATTCTGCAATTTTTCAAATATCTTTTTTCTCTATTTTGTGTTTTTGGGGAAATAATGTTGATGATATTAACACAGGTTTATCCTGGACTCATGGTAACTTCAGGAACAATACATTACATTTTATCAGTTCTAAATATTTCTGTACATATCAGAGATGTTTGTGTTTTTCTTGCTCCAACATTCAGGTATGCTTTATTGTTTTCCAGTTTTTTTTTTTTTTTTTAATTTGACTTAATTTAGTATACTTCAGAAATGATTTTGATATTGAGAATTAAATTCACTTCATAACAGATCATTTTCCGCCATAATTTTGAATGAAATTTTTGCTTTTTCTTTTTTTCAAGTACGTACATGAATGCTGTAGAAATAAGAAATTACCTACTTTCATCTATTACTATGGATTAATCAAATTATTTTCAGTGGTCTCACAGCAATAGCTACATATTTTTTAACAAAAGAACTTTGGACACCAGGTGCTGGTCTGTTTGCAGCATGCTTCATCGCTATTTCACCAGGTTATACTAGTCGTTCGGTTGCTGGCTCCTACGATAATGAAGGAATTGCAATTTTTGCATTGCAGGTATACATCTACTCATCTGCATCTGCATTCCAAAATTCAAACTAAATTTTATGTAATTTTTTTTTCCCTTGTCAAAATTTCAGTTTTTCGTCGATCTTTTTTACCCTTCATTAGGGATTTAAATTTATTCGTTTTCAAATCTTGGTATTTGTGATATAATAACTCAGATGAAAAATCTGCGTGAGGGGTCATCATGCTTTTTATTCTGTTTCAGTTTACTTATTTCTTATGGGTTCGCTCCGTGAAAACTGGTTCTGTGTTTTGGGCAACGTTAACTGCGTTATCATATTTCTACATGGTCTCTGCTTGGGGAGGTTATGTGTTCATCATAAATTTAATTCCATTGCATGTTCTCACACTCATATTAATTGGCCGGTATTGTTCTAAACTTTACATTGGTACGTTTTTCATTTGTTTCTTTTTGTTTCTCTCATGTTTGAGGAATTTCGACCTTTTTTACCTTATTCTGATAATTGAAATAATTCATGTCTTCTCCGAAAAGGTCATATTCTCTTCTGCTCAAGTTTTATCATTAAAGTATTTATACCTATTCAGAATTTCATGTTTGGGAAGGATTTTAATTTAACTGTGCAGTTTTTCTATTTTCAGCGTATACGACATTCTATATTTTGGGACAAATAATGGCAATGCAAGTACCATTTGTTGGCTTCCAGCCTGTAAAAACTTCCGAACATATGGCTGCTGCTGGTGTTTTCGGCTTGTTACAAGTTACTAGATTTCTCGTGTTTTTCATTCAAACATTTGTTCAGATTTAAAACTTGCACGATTTTTCGAACAAAATTTGGAGACGATATAACTGTTCTATTTTTCACAGGTTATTGCCGCATTAAAATATATGCAACACCGAGTTTCAAGAAAAGAATTTATGACTTTATTTTTTGGTGGAATTTCATTGGTATTTGTATTAGGGATATCTACGATTATTCTCCTAACATATGCTGGTATGACTTCAAATTTTACATCCCTCACAATTCTCAGTTCAATTCATTTATGTTTGGAAGAGTTTTTCTCTTCATAGGCTGTGAAATACTCATTTACTAAAATAAAATATATTTAAATATTTGTAGGTTACATAGCACCATGGTCGGGACGGTTTTATTCACTTTGGGATACTGGTTATGCGAAAATCCATATACCAATTATTGCATCTGTTTCGGAACATCAGCCCACTACTTGGGTTTCATTCTTCTTCGATTTGCACATCACAGCTGCTGTTTTTCCGGTCGGTTTGTGGTACTGTGTTAAAAATGTTAATGATGAGCGAGTTTTTGGTAAGTTATTTTGATATTTTTCGAGATTTCGGCTGCTATACTGAACATAGCTTTCTGTAATGGAGGGATTTTCACTTTCTTCGCACTTCATCTTTTTGGATATTATTCTCGTAGTTGTAGGATTTTCAAGTTCCAAATCAAATCAGTGCAAAGAGTCATAATTGAACACATTTCTTTTCTTCTTTTGGTTTTTGATAAATGGTGTAAGAATACTTATTGTTATGCTTTTCAGTGATACTTTATGCAGTAACGGCTGTTTACTTTGCCGGTGTAATGGTTCGTTTAATGCTTACGCTTACTCCAGTTGTCTGTATGCTTTCTGGAATAGCTTTCTCTTACACGTATGAAAGATATCTGATCGATGAGGGTGACCAATCAAAAAGGTTCATTTTTACTAATTTGTCATTGTTTCATTATGTGTGCTAATTTAATTTGCTGATTGTATCGCAATAAATACTGTTGGATGTAAGGCTCTAGAAGAGAAGCATATAATAGAACGTTTAAATGGGAAAAGCCATGCAACTTCTGCTTAGATAACTTTTTTAAAAAGTAGTGACCTATATAAGTGTTTATTGATTTCATCCGCTTTGTTACTGCTTAAAATGGCCTACCCTTCGTTGTGAATACACATACAACAGAGCCTAATGAAATGTGAAGTGAGGCCCCGCACTCTTGAGTGCTGTTCCACTCCGCTTCTCTATGTTGAAGCACTAACAGGTGATTAGTGAATAATGAATGATAAGACAGGGAATTGTTTCAGTGTTAATAACGAAGAAGAAAACAAACATTTATATGATAAAGTTGGAAAAGGTCGGAAAGGTGGCTCATGGATAAATCAGGCAGCACCAGAAAGTGGTGAAGTGTCGATCGGAATGAATGCGCGATCTATCGTTTCAGTAGTGCTCGTTCTGATGCTGCTAATGTTCGTCGTGCATTGTACATATGTCACGAGCAATGCATATTCTCATCCATCTGTTGTCTTGCAGTCACATAATTCTAGGGGGTGAGCTTATCGGTTCATGAAACACGATTATCACTAAGATGTTTCAGGTGTTTAATGATTAGTGGTGAGGTTACATGATAATGATCTATTTTAAAAGACGAAATAACAATTTAAGTGTCATTTTAGTTTTTCCGATGATCTCAAATTACTTTTGAATAATTTTGTAATTAAAATATCACAAAACAGTCCTGTTGATTATTATAGAGGTCGCGAAATAATGGATGATTTCCGTGAAGCCTATTACTGGCTGCGAAAAAATACGGAAGAGAATGCTCGTGTGATGAGTTGGTGGGATTATGGTTATCAAATAGCTGGTATGGCAAATCGTACTACCTTAGTGGACAACAATACATGGAATAACTCACATATAGCTCTAGTAATTGACTGTTAATTTTTTTTTTCTTTCTTTTATGTTTTTGTCGATAAGTGAAACTTTCAACAAAAAGGCTACAAGTGAAAAGTTGAACAGATCAACTGGAAGTATCATTGGATAGTCAGTGACAACTTCCTGTAATCTTTTGTCAGATGGTATTCTTGCTGTTGTGAACAAAGCTGCATTCTTATGTATTTTAAATGCTACACCGGTTCATACTCTTCATTGAATAATTGATGTTATTTTCTAGATTTACTTTTGGAGTAGTCATTGAGAATGAAGATGATCATTTTTTAGGTTGGGAAAGCGATGGCATCGAATGAGTCAGCAGCATATGAAATTATGCACGCACTGGATGTCGACTATGTATTGGTTATTTTCGGTGGCGTTATTGGTTATTCGGGTTGGTTTTCATCCCATTAAAATATCGGGATTATTTTACATTTAAATTAGGTATCTCGGCTATGCTAATCCTTGTTTTTGAGGTATCTGAGCTGGAAAGGAAATAGACATAAGAAAATACTTTTTTTTTTAAAACTTTTTTGTAAAAATTTTGAGCTTAATATCTGTTTGCCTTGCGCTCTTTGAAAAAAAAAAAGACTCACTAGTGTTGTTTAAAAATTATGTACTAACACAGAGTTTGAGATAGTTCGTATTTTTCTAGGTGATGATATCAATAAATTTTTGTGGATGGTGCGAATAGCTGAAGGTGAACATCCGAAAGAGATACATGAAGCAAATTACTTCACGGAATCAGGTGATTACAGTGTTGGAGCAGAAGCTTCCGAAACGATGCTCAATTCTGTAATGTACAAAATAAGTTATTATCGTTTTGGAGATTTTGAGGTAAGTGTTCTGAATGTTCCTATATTAAATCAGAATATTTTTTCGGGTACCGGTATAGCAGTTGGTAGTTGATGTTAAGACATGGTTGGATACATCCCTAATTCTTCAGTGAGACCGGCAGCATATATCTAATGTCCAATTATAGCCAAGCATTTCGAAAACTCGATAAATCTAATCAGTATGTGCTCAGTGGCTGGAAAGTGCTATTTTGATTTTTCAAAGTGTTGATCATTTTAAAACTAAGATCTCAATTTTTTTTCTAATTTTCAAATAAGACGTCTCTTTAGATAGGTTATCGACAACAAGCAGGTTTTGATCGAACCCGTGGATATGTAATTGGTCGGAAAAATATTGTGCTGGAACATTTGGAAGAGGCTTACACATCAGAAAACTGGCTTGTGAGAATTTACAAAGTGCTAAAGCAGGAGAATAGACCCGTGATTCCAAAAAAGAATAGGAGAAAACAGCCAGTGTTACTTTCCTATTTAAAGAAAGTATGGATTCTTACTTGTGCTTCTTTCAAATATCTCCATTTTTCTGAAATTGAATTCTCCTAATTCCCCACTTAAGTCGCTGATAGAGGCATTAACATTTCTCAGTGCATTTCGCTCATTTTAACATATCTCGCATCATTCAGTGTAGATTCCTACGTTTAATGAAAGTTTTGGATAGATGGAAACACTTATATCTGTTTCTGGAATTTTACAATTTTTAAACTTAAGTGGCTATTCAAACAGTTTTTCTTATGACATTGCTGTTTGCTATTAATCTGTCGAAAAATCACTGACGAATTTTGCTTATTTTAATTAAGCTTTTTACATCGTTATAATTTTCAGGATAAGTCAAAGAAAGGTATTGTGCAAGGAAAACCAACAGTAGTGAAAGGACATCGACCACCGAAGCGTGCTTAGGAAGTCCGCGATCTTCTAGGTTGTATAAATGAATTTAGTTGTCGCCCGCATTGGTTGAGTGAACGTTTGTTTATGTTTTGTTCATGGCAAACTAGAAATTCAAGAAAAGGATAAAGCTAAAAAATCAAAATATAGCAGAAACACTACTTTCAACCAAAATAAAGTTTTTGGGAAGATTTATCGATTAAGGTTGATGAGTTCTGTTGTGTTTTTCGGGTTTCTAAAAAGAAAACGAATCATGTAATTCTATTTTTCGATAGTTGTTATTGATTTATTTATGTAGTTTGTTCTTCTATTAACTATTTTTTTCCCAACTTATTTCCATTTTGTTTCGTTGTCTTTAGTTCAAGAACTTATTTGAAAATGTTTTTCCTGATTAGTACAGTAAAACTTGGGACAGTTTAAATCAAACGTTTGTATCTTATTATTGAATCTGTCATATCCTACTGATTTGAACTTTTTTAAAGCCAATGGCTTTATCGATGCGGATGGAAGTCATCATTCTTGAGGACGAAAGAGAAAATTGAACAAATATTTGTTTTTTGTTTCGTTTAGCAGCATGGAAAATGATACTCGTAATTGGAAATTTGATGTCGTAACTGCAATTTTCAGACCATTATCGAAAATTTTCAACTTTTGATATGAGAGAATTGTTTTTTGTTAGAAAATTGGATGCAAATTCTCGAATGCGATGTCGACATGGAATTTTTGTTTACTGTGATCATGGTTTTTGCTTAGTTAAATTATTAAAAATTACAAAATTGGAGCATATACGTCGGTTATTTGTACGAGATACCAAGTACTGATATTTATTATTATTGTTGTTCATTCTGGTATGCCCATGCGGATACTTATTGAATATTTCTCTAGATTTCCTATAGCGTCTGTCAATAATGGTGTATTATCCCAACTTATAAAATCGATTTTCAGGTGACGTTTTAATTTGAAACCTGTCTCTCATACTCAGTTGTGAACAAGTATAAATATTTTTTATTCCACAGATTTTGTTTCTAGCTATAGATAGTTCATTAGTGAATTTTCTTGTGATTTCTTCATTACGCGTGAACATTTCTCCTTTAAGTTCAGGTAATTTTATCGTTTTTTTATTCTTATTTACTTTTATTTCTTTTAAATTCTTACTTGGTATTAATACGTTTTTTCTTTTGTTGTTCGGGATATTTTTTATGTTCAAAAATTTTACTTATAACAGTACCGTTATTGTTGCTGAGCGCATTCCTGTCGTCTGTTTATCGTGTCACATATACTCTTTTTTCCCTATAAATTTTATTATTGTCATAGTAAAATTTATTTATTATAGGTTTTTCATCTACTTGGTAAATATACCTTATATTTATTACCAGCATTACCCAGATTATCTAGTTACTCAGTGCAGCATTTTTTGAGATTACTATACCAGGTGCCGGTAACAGCACTCATCACCTTCAGAAGATGCTGAAGATATCAAGTATAAAACCAGTTCGGTAAACTAACATATTAGTCAGGTAAAATTGTGAATTGTCTGAGTCGTAGCAAGCCGACTCGTAGGAGTAGCTTGATAGTTTTCGTGAAATTGCGGGAACATTTTTGTTCCTCCTCATTTCCACCATTGTAAAAAGATGTCCAAACCTATGTTTTCTATTCACCTGAAAAGTGTTTACTACACAGGCATTACTAGTTTAAAATATGAACTGATATAAAAGTGAAAACGATGTATTGAGTAGAAGGAATATATAGTGGTAGTGAAGAATTTTTTTAGAAGCCATTAAAAATTCTGAATCTTATTAATTTATTGAATTTACTAGTCTGTCAATGATATCAACCAGTAATGAAGCTTTATCAAAATATTCAAATATCTTAGCTGACATTATTAAGAATTTACATCTTATTTACAATTTCACAATTATCAGATAATAAAGTGGCATCGCTTTAATTGGAATTGCTTTTTTTTTTTTTTTTAAATGATAACATCTCAACTTACTATCCTATTTGCTTTTGTTAGTATGAAATATTTCCATTTTTTTTCTTGTGCACTTTGGGTATCACATTTCAATTCATATAACTTTGCATTACATGCCAACTGTCTACTAACAAAATTTTTTTTTTTTTTACTTTTTTTTTTAAATGATAACATCTTAACTTACTATCCTAATCGCTTTTGTTAGCACAAAGTACTTTCATTTTTCTGCTAAGCACTTTGGGTATTACATTTCAATTCACAAAACTAACATCATATACCAACTGTCTACCAACAAAGCTTTTTTTTTTTTTTGTGTGTGCCTGTTAAGTGGAGGAAATGAAAATATTTTTTAATGTTAACAAGGACGAATGGATAGCAATTTGAGATTTTATCATTTAAAAAAATGAAATGTCCATGAAAGCGATGTCACTTTATTAGACAATAATTGTAAAATTGTAAATAAGATGTAAATTACTAAAAATATTTGAATATTTTTTTAAAACCTTCTCAGTGAATTTACAAATTTTTCTTTCAGCTGTATAGATAGTTCATTGTTCTATGCTATTTATTTGTTAATGATAGAGACTAACGCTTATTTGTAAATCAGTGCAATATTAGGTAAACTATAACAGGTAATGATTAGTAACAATTGTTATGCACTGTTGACATATATTTGTATAATATTTTTTGATAGCCAACAAAGATATGATGATAGGTTAAAAGGAAATCAGATTACGATATATTGTTGAATTTGCTAAAAAAAAAAAAGAAACCCTGATAATGTAGTAGTCAAAAAAAAAAAAATTGCATATCTAATTCCCTTGCATTTTGTGATGATATACTTCATCATTGCTTGAACAGCATTAAATTATAACACAATTTTGATGGAATATTATGATATATTGTTTATTGTTTAGATAAAATATGTAAGCAATGAATGAAATAATCTTTTTAGAGCTAATTTTGATTGCTACTTGCAATTTTTGATCTGTTATGATCAAAATATTGATAAAATATAATACTGTTTTATTTGTGATAAATTATAACAATGATAAATTAATTATCAAGAAAAAATATTAGCAATAAATTATTTTAAGCATAATATTGCAGACAAAAATATCTTTAAAAAAAAAAAAAAAAATATACCAAAAAGAAAAAGTGTTGCATTTACAAATGGTGCCAATTTTTAACCGATTTACTTCTCCTAACTGTTTTCAGATGTTTTCTCTATAAGTTAGCTTATTTACATTTATAATATAGTTTAAGTAATTGTTCATTTTCTTTGTCACTTTTAAATAGCTTATCCACTTTTTTCTTCCTATCCAATCTGAAATATTGAAATATGAAATTCAAAGAAAATTGATGATATATGCAGAAAAAATTTCTTCTACTATAGAAGCTTTTTAGATATGTTCATCGCTGTGCAATGATATTGAAATACGCTTATTTCATACCACGGAGGAATTTATTCCTTTCGTTGAAACAGCTAACAAATTTAAAGGAATATCAGGAGAAACGTATTGTTGGGTAACATTTTAATTCATTCTTTTAGTTGAAATTTTTGAACTTCTAACATTTACATATAATTGAAAACTTAAAGTGTAGGAATAAATCCTAAAAATTTGTGTAAAGTTTTAATATACAATTAAAAATGACAATTCAGAATTCTTAGGTATGCAGGATTTTATGACTGTTCTGTAAGAATAATGATAGTAATGGTTTAACAAATAGATAAGAAGACGATGAACTTGTTCCTATCATTAAATTCTATCCTCTAGAATAACTGATGTTATTATTACGCTTTAATCTAAATAAGACTTTTAGTAATTTTTATTATTTGCTAAGTGAAATTTATCTTCAATCTAATAATGTCTGTTTTCTAAACGGGAATAAATCTTGTAGGCGCGCTTTGTTAGAATAGTAATTTGATATTATGTCCTTTCCAGGTATACTGCAGAGGAGATGTTCAACATTGCAGCAAATGTATCCGAATATCCCGAATTTGTACCATGGTGCCAAAGTGCTACTGTTAAAGTAAGCTATTTCTTTTTTTTTCTTTTATTTCTAATTTAATTCTTTATAGGTAACAACAGACCTTGAAAAATAGCATGATGAATGATATGTGAGGGATGCAAATATTGTCATTAATTTGAATAAGATTAGGAACAGTCTATACCTATTTATCACAGTTCATCTCACGATATTAATCTTTTACTGCATTTTCTAGTTGTTTCAAAGTTTACAGAAACATTCACCAAATTTATTCACTGCTCGACTCCAAATCGGCTTTCCACCTGTTTGTGAAACGTATACATCTCGAGTTTCGACAGTAAAACCAAGCATAGTTCGGGTAAGTTATCGAATAATTTGAATGCTCTTGTATTTTCTGGATGTACTCATCATTTAATCCTATTGAATTCTATTAACAGTTTGACGAGAAACTGTACAGTAGAAGTATCGTGATCCTTATTTAATATTTTAAGACATTATGTTACACTTTTTCCGGAATACTGAAAATTTATAGTTCTATTATACCGAATATGACTGATTAGTCGACAGCCATAGCATCGGCTAGAATCAAAAATCAGGAAATTAAATTCCAAGAGTAGGAACTCCTATTGTGAGAATTTATTCAGAAAGACTGTAATATCTTTCAGTCCGTATGTACCGATAAAACATTATTCAAAACGTTGGAATCTACATGGCAGTTCAGTGCGGGTCAAGCTGACAATGCTCGTTCCTGTACTCTCATCTTCAGTCTTGCTTTTGAATTCCATTCAGTTTTTCATACCTTCCTTGCACATCATTTTTTTGATCATGTTGTGCAAACTATGGTTGTAGCATTTTTAAAAAGAGCTGAAACTAAATATGGGCCACCATCTTTTGATCATTATAAAAATTTTAAGATTCTAAAAAAAGTCCGGTAGTAGTAATTGAAAAGTTCAGAAATTTTGCATCGATACTCATTATTGTAACATAAGCAACAGTAATTCGCTCTTTTAATTGCTTCTCTCTCGTGCAAAAGTTTCTTATTATTATTTTATTATTACTGTTGTTATTAGAACAGTACATGTCGATGCAAAATAAGTCTAATTCTGGCTGATAAGATGATAGATAAAGAGGAAATCAGATGTATGTACAAGAAATAAGAAACTAGTGGTAAATAAATTCATAAATGAATTAGAAATAAGAAGTGTTGGTAGATGATACAGGGGAGAAAGATGAATAAAAAATGTTAACGGAGAAAGAATAGTATAGAATCATCATCTGGAATAGAATACCGGTGAGCAGTAGAAATGAAAAATGGTTATTGCTAGTTAAGAAAAAAAAAGGAAATGTATAATCAAAGAAAGAAAAGCAGAAACTATCTTTAATTATATTGAAAGGAAAATAACTAAGTAATTAATGAGATAGGTAAACTGAGTTTTATCACCTTGGATGCATGTATACCATCTTGGATTCTCTTCAAAAAACCACTTTCTTTTTTAATTTTCGACTGATATTTGTTCGGGTATATACTTGCTGATTGTTCTTCTTTTATAATATTTTATGCATATTGTTCCACATTGTTGTGTATTATATTTTTTTTAGTACTTAATATTTCTACAATGAATTTTATACTTGTTGAAAGTATCGATAGGAATAATGGACAAGTGAATTAAATGGTATTATTTAGATCACTTCACGAAACATCATGTGAAAAATAATCATTTAACTGCCAAAGAACATATTGTACCAAATAATAGATGGATTTAATAAAAAAATTTAGTAAAGCAAATAATGAAGCAAACGTAATACAGTTCGTTCTCAACTACAGTAAATAAAAATTCTGACAAAAAAATATATTTTACAAGTAACAATTGAAAAAAAAAGAAAAATTGTCTTAATGATATCAATAGTGCAACCGATGTTACAGAATATAATACACGTGAAGATTTCTACTGATTTTCGAATTTTGAAATAAACAATGGAATAAGCTAAGCAGAAGTTGTCGTACATAAATGTAGAAATGTTTTCGTATATTTAAAAACCTCTTTTACGGTAGGTAATATGACAGCATAATTTGGAACTTAATAAGTAATAAAGTGACTCTTTTATAATATATTCAATGGTCTCATCTTTAAAGCTATTGGAAGCTGAAGTATGAACAGATATTTAAGATGAATTGTTGGTTATTGACGGAAATAAGGTTTTTAATCTGTGAATTTTTGCCGGATTTTTAGTCTTATGGGGGGACCAATAGGTTAAAGAAAACCATTTTATTCAATGCATCAAACAGGACTACAATGCAAATACCAAATAGTAATGTAGCAGTGAATCGTATAAATCATAAAACTTTCGAGAAATAAACAAATAAAACCCAATCAAATTGCTGTCAATTCAAATGTTCGTTTTATGCACAATACTTTCCAGTCAATTCCCAACAGAACAGTTTTGGAAGAAATACTGATCCTTTGGTTCCTCGAATTAAACTATGAAAATAACAAAGTTTTAAATTCACATGAAGTTGATGCAAAGAAATTCTTTGAATTACTGCTTTTCCGATGAAGAATTTTGACTTTCATCTTCTGGGGAAGTTTTCCCCGGTGTTGAAGAACTAAGCACCACTTGCGCCTCTGATGGGTCACTGGAACTTCGTATTGGCTCGGAAGTCCGCACAAACAGCTCCAAATGTATGAGTGCATTTCGTGCAGCATAATCTTTCGCATCGGCTTCCGTCGCTCCGAATCCATAAAAGGCGTTTTTCATATCATTCGGACCATCAATTGAGAGCATACATTGTAAGTTACCTGGAACAACCTTTATGAAATGACAACTTCATGAACATTTCATTTCTTTTTCATGCTCGCCCATTACATTACTTGCTTTGAGCAATTGCACTATTCTTACCTACTACGCTAATTGGAGCAAAATGTAGAATACTTTCATAATAAAGTTAAAGGAGACATACCATCCAAATCTGGTTCAAGAAATATAAATTTCAGTTTTTGATTCAGAAAAATCTTGTTGATATTTTCGTCACCCGATTGAATCAATTCAGTCAATTTTTCTGTAAGACCTTTTGCACCAAAGCCATCTTGAAATGCAGCACGGATTTTTTGTAGCGATTCTGGATGTAATACTGCATCCGATGATGTATCGAAGGTATTCTGAAAGTGAATAAACACATTTAAAAATAAATGTCTGGAGAATTAACTTAAATTTAATTACTCACAACACTTTCATTTGCTGTAGATTCACTATTGCTCGTAGCTTCTTGACTAGCAGCAGCAGCAAGCACTGCATTTTCAACATCATCTGCCAAATCTTTCCAATTTTCTAATTGGGCGCACATTTTTTGAGCTGCTAATGTTTTTGCTATCTACAATACATTTCATATATACTGAAGAAATCCATAAAAATATTTCCAAATCAGCTAATCTATTTTAGCTGAGATGACGATTAGAAGATAAAGCAAGTTTAAATCACGCAAAAAAAGAAATATTTGGAAAAAGCAACGCTAGGAACAGCAGGATTATGGGAAAAAACAGGTAGATATAATGGAAAAATGACTTTGACTGATATTATTGATTTACCTTTTTTGTTTTTCCATGTGCCACTACATGAATTTCCCCTATTTTGCATGTGGCAATGAAAATTCGCTGATTTGGAGGTCCTTCTTCATCGATTTCATAAGTTGCATTTGATAATTTCAGCTTTTGACATCTAAAATTGAACTAAAAATTTTATGATTACTTGTTGAAAATAAAAAAATTTGAACTTCAGTTTGTAACCAAATTATATGTTATGATGTACTACCATATAATATTAGGTAATTTGTAATAATAAGAAAATTTGAACCTTTCATTTACTTTTCCCACCCAATTCTCTATGACAGAATCATCACTACTTCCTCGATTTTGAAAATCAATCGCTAAATTCTCCCTGCAAAATAAAGAGAACTCTAGCAATCTTAATAATTACTTTAATATAGAGGAAAGAATTGTGTAGCTTCCAGAGTTAAAATATACTGGTCCAGACATTTTGGAATGTTAATAGTATTTCGTTTCCAAAAAAATATAAATTTCGAACTGCGATTACTATAAGAAGAACCAGCAAAGTATAGTTTACAAGAATACAGAAAAGTAATCAGAAGGAGAAAAATCACTATTTGTAATACTAGTCATCATCAGTTTGGACAACCGTATGTTTGGGTAAAGCTTTAGAACCCTGTCGATCCGATCGTAAACAAGAAACTAAAAATTTATTTCTTGCGTTACTAATACTTTCTATAATGCTATACATTTCCCTAATTTGTGACCTAGAAAAGCTTCGGATCAGTATTTTGTTTAAAGACTTCTGTATTAACAAGTTCGTTGCACCGTTTATGCGATCTCATAAGTGTTTTATCCCAATAACAATTTTTGAACAATTACACCAGACACCTTTATCCATGGGGTGATTGTTAAAACCAAGTTATGACAATATCAAATTTCATATTCTTCTACAAAAAAAAGCGATACCCAAGTGTAATTTATAAAATCTGCATAACTGCAAATACCGAGATGTTTGCAACAAATCTCGATCTGGAAAAAAAACGCATATAACTCACAAGCTAGCCAACGCTTCTTCTTTTGTTTTGCCGAGTCCAAAATCACTGAATGATTCCTTCTCAATCATCTGAAATAAACCCAATAATTATGAAAATGAATCAGTTTTCTCATAAGGCCAAAAACTTCAGTTCTTGATATAAGTTAATCAATTCGAACAAGTATAAAACGATATCAGCATGTAAAATAACTGATGGGTGAAGCAATTTTTTGATGACATCAATAGAATGTCTAATTAATTTTAGATGAGTTAAGGATGGAAAAGAAACATTCATTTATACATTCTTATGGAATTATGCAGAACTGAAGTCTCAATACATCGACATATCGAAAGTACATCAATGATATTGAGATTAATTGAAGCATCTAAACGACGAAGTACTTCAAATATATTACTCCTCAACAGATAGTAATAAATTGATAATGGTGACAGTCTGCTATAATAATCACTGCGAAATGATTTCCAAAAAAATAAAACTCCAGAATTACTCTTTTCTTAAACAAGATTAAACAGAAACTTTTTTTAGCATTTCTTTTGCAGCCATCTGTTTTGCGATTTTCTTCGTCCTTCCTTGACCTACCGTACGGTTACCGTATAGCTCACATCGCATTGCAAATGAATTGGGCTAAAATAATTTGGTCGTAGTAATTCATTCAATATCTCACATGATGTTATATTACAGTTAAAAGGAAATATTACATTTGAATTTACATGACTTTAAATTACAATGATTTCAGAATACGGTAAAAAACCGGATCCGTTCTGTCTTCTTGTAACATATAGATAACACTATTAATGACCAAGTTCGTTTAAGTACCTATCACATACGAATGGAACTCTTTTACAGGTCACAAGTAATAGATTAAAGATTTTAATTTTATTTAATTAAAAAGCATACTGCTAACCATTTCTATGAGACTAGGTGTAAAAATAGGTGGTGTTCCATCGTAATACTTTTTGCATCCCTCTTCCAGAATACTAACGAATGTTTTTACAGGAGAAACTGATGTTCCGGTAGATGAACTTGACAATCCCCCATTTGTTTGCATTCCCGTCATTTGATCACTATCGGTATCCATCACTTCTAACTTTTCCACCTTTTCAATTTCCTTGCTATTCTTGGAATTCCTATTGCCAACCAAATTATCGAAATCCACTACTATTGGCTAAAATAAAAAAAACAAATATTCAAGTACAAAATTTCTCGCAACATATTTCCATTACTAAACTACTTCAATATAATGTTATTGTGAAAAGGAAACAAAATTTTACAAATCCTGAAAAAAATTCGGCTTTCAATAAATTTTTCGAAAACATTTTAGCACCACTGACAAATTGTTACGAATAATAATTGTTATCTAATTAAAACCTAACTTTTTTTTTTCACTGAATAAAAAAAACAATTTCAAAGATTGTACATAGATTAGTATAACCAAATAATTTGTTTTTTTTCACCTAACGCTTATCAACTATTCTATCCTAACTAATCCAATTCTATCCTACCATATTTAATCCTATCATATCCGAAATTCTATCCAATAGAATCTTTCGATCTATTTATTGCAATATTACTCATTCCTCCCTATCCTATCAATCTTACCCATTCATTCCTATTTAACTATAATTTGCTCATCCATTCCTAACTATGCTCTCTCATTAACAACAATATCTTTGAAATATTCAAATATGCTATAATAAATAGTCTGTAGATCAAAGCAGTAAGTAGAATGATGTAAAAGAGAGGTGCAAATTTTCAATATCATCATGAACATTGATTCATATTCCATACTGAAATTAATCAATCAATCGATTCCATTCATTCATATCATAATGCACATTCCTATGCACTAACCTTTTCACAAATAAAATATTCCGGTTCTCGACTTTTCAGCACATCAACATGAGTAAATACTTGATACAATTTCTCCACCATATATATTATCACTGGAAATGAAATTTAAATTTAAATAACGAAATCAAAATTAAAACATAACGATACAATCCCCTGAATTAAATTTCATTTTAATATTCAAATCAAACTAATATATAATCATACATACGTATGTAACATTTTCACAATCATATGATATCACCATAGCTCAATTGGAATTAAATTAAAATCAATTCCAATTAAGAATTTCACCACTGTCCATATCAAAAATTGAAAAATTGAACAAAAATACATTAAACATGAAAAATTGAATTAAAATAAATTGGAGTTGAAAAAGTGAATTACAGTGAATTCCAATTAATACATTATCGTACAGTCCAATTACACTCGGTGAACTAACATCACACAGACTATCATCATCATCAGATTTTATAATATCAGAAATATTTATCGGAAATAATAACTATAAATAGTAGTAGTAGTAGTAGAAAATAAGCTCTAAAACAGAGAGAAAGCAGAGATAATGGGGAAAATGTGAAAAGATCATTTATTAAAGATTGAGAAATTCATTCAATGAATAATAATTTATAATAGGATCAGTGTATGCTGGTAAAAAAAAAAAAGAGTACATATAAAGATAAGACTACAGAGATTGATGCAGAAATATCTTCTTCCATAAGACAAGGTTTGAGTACAAGTTGCAAAAGAGAATGTTTAGAATTAATTTTGAGATGTTCGATGAT
>JABVXV010000246.1:0-73681 GCA_013365325.1 Dipetalonema caudispina | reverse complement strand
GCGATATAAATTCATGTTTCGCAAGGTTCACGAAAAGATGGAACAAATACGAAGTACTCTTTTCTTCTTTCAGATAAAACTCCTGAAAACTTGTGAATTTTGAGAGGAACGAAGTGATGCACGTATTTCTTTTTAACTAGTGGAAATTTGTCAAAATTTTCGTTTCCTAGATCGCGTAATGATAAAGTTCACTATCTGGTTTTTGCACATTTTATTAATCCTTCAAGCTCAGTTTTATGATAAGAATTATCTTTGCACTTTTTCCTTCTGATCATTCTGACCACCCTCTTTTTACTTTCTCCCCCTTATTATTCAAATCGAAATTAGTTTTTCTCGATATAGACATGTTTGTCGAAAAAATTCCACTATAAATTTACTTTTTATCCTGACTGTAAAAATAATACACTTCAATGCTATGCCAGAATTAGTCGGAAATTCCTATAATCCTTTCCACGTTTTGTAGAATTCGAGTTCAGCTCATGTATTTCAAATGCAATTAAAATGCGGAGAGTCTTTTCTTTGCAGATGTTTTCACGTACCAAACGTTTCATTCAATTAGTTGGACCGGAAGTGATTTATTGGTTTCCGACATGTATATTATTAGGAGCCGCTTTCGAATTTTTTAAGGTATTTTTTTCATGTGTTATTGTAAGGTTTTTTATTTTTCAAAAATTTTCGATTTTTGAATTCAATTCAATGTTGAAATATGATGATGATTTGCAGCTGATCCGAATATTGGTCTTTTTTTTTGGAAAATCTATAGACTAGAAGTTTTCTTATTCAGTTTTTTGAAATTACTTTAAAAACTTTCATACCCACTTGGACGCATTTTTTCTTCGCTTTTGTTTCAGATAAAGTTCACATTTATGGGTGTGAACTATTATACAGTATTTAAGAAGAAACAAATGCAACAACAGTTGGAAGATTTAGAGAACTGGTTGAAACAAATGGATGAATTATCTGCTCAAGCTGTACAGTCACAAATTGAAGCGAAGAAAAAAAAGTGATTTTTAAACAGAAGTGAAATAAATCATCCGAATGGATACGATAGTATTGGTATGGATAGCATGCAGCGTGGAGGAATTCTAGATTAGGCAAGAATAGATCAACAACTACTCTCAAACAGTAAATATTTCACATTCAATATTGTTATCAATGTTTTGTATCTTGTCGAAAATTGTTTTAAAATTGCCACTGGTGAACTAAACTTTTCTCAACACATTTTGAAGTCTTTTCGGTCATTTTAGCACACCTATCCTGAGCTGTTTTGATGGCTCGAAAAATTTTATAGTAATGATTTTTTCTCTTCCTTTTTGTTATTGTCGTAAACGAAAAATACTTTCATTCCTATTATACTTAGTAGATTGGTATTGAATGATATACCAAAATCTTGACGCCTTCTTTAGCTCCGGTGAAACACCTGAAATAAAATCTTTCAAAGTTTCTTTTGTTTATTCCGGTTACAGTTGTGTTAAAATTATGTGTTTCTGCTGGAATTTTTTTGAAATTTTATTTGGAATATCTAATTGTAATTAAATAATAAAAAGTTCGTAATAAGACGATGAAAATTTATCAAAAGTCATGATCTTTCGCATTTGATTAATGAGAAAAACCGTTCTTTGTTGGCTTACTTTTAAAGTTTAAATATTGGGATGGAATTTACTAGATTCTTTTAACTGTGTAGTAAGGGTTAAAACGAGAAGAGCACCAAAGTTTATCATTATAATAACAGTTTATTGCCATCATTATGATCATCATCATCATTGTTATTATGCTGTATTCCTGGTTTGAGAATTTATCAGGCTGATTAAGTAACAAATATTACTAGAAACAAGGTGTACTACAATTTGCATAACCAATAATGGGCAAGCATCAGTCGTTTAGTAATTATGAACGGATCTGATAGGTTTTTTTTTTTTTGAAATTCTATATTTATGATACATTTCATACATATAAAACTCTGAATTTTAAAAATTAATCCATAAATTCCATTCAAATCTTCTAATCAATTTTTTGCTAAAATAATCCAAAAAATGAGCAATATCTGTGTACATTTATCATCAAGAAATTTTGTTGATTAGCATCATTAATTGCATCCTGGAAGTGTAAAAAAAAAAAAAAAAATTACTAATTAATTAAGATTTCATTAAAATACACGAGATGAAATAATTGCTCAAAAACAGAAATCAATAAGTACTGAAAAAACAAAATGAAAAAAGAAAATAGAATAAATGAAAAATGACTAGGATGAAACTGAGAGAAACAATCTTAGCATTGTTTCCTTTTGTTAAAATTTCAGGGAGAACGTATTGTATTAAACATAAAATGAAACAAATAATACAATAAATCCTTTCAACTCTTTTTAAATTTAAATTTGAATTAATTAAGATCAAATAACAAAATTCAAATAGAATATAACATATTGATCCATCTGATTCTTTCATACAGCACGTCTCCTAATTACAATATAAATTGAATTTTTTTCTTTTTTTTGTTGTAAAATATCAACGATACTAACTAAACCATCATTGGGTTTAATTTATAATTTAATTATTAATTGTGTTATTATTGGTGAATGCATTAATATGTATACGTTCACCAATTTACAAATAATTTATTAATAATTTATTAATATTTATTCAAATTATTTCTAACTGAAGAATCTAAATAATCCATTTCTCTTCCAAAAAAAAAAAAAAAAAAAAAGAATTCATGAAATTTATATTTTAATTAATGCATAAATAATGAAAAATTATATTTTTTATTTTCATCCTTTTATTCCTCCTTTTTTCTTTTTCTTTTCATTTTGTTAAACTTTTATTTTCAATAATTTTAAACAATTTTTACTACGAAAAGAAAAAAAAAAACATTTTTTTAGCTCTTTTTTTCTTTTCGTATATTTTTATGGCAATTTCAAAAAAAAAAAAAAGAAAAAGAAAAAAGGAAATTAAAAAAAAAAAAAATTAAAAATGAAACGATTGCACTTTATTAAATGATATTAGAAGGTGCACATAATTGTTGTAGTTGTTCAAATTGACTATGCAATTGTCGTTGCCTTTGAACTAACTTTTCTTGACGTCCTTCTAATTCTGCTGATATCATTGGTGGACGATTTCCTGAAATTTAATTCCAATATTTAAATATCACTCGAAAAAGTTTGCTACGAAGAAAATATAGTGAAAATTTCATTCACTGTATTATTAAAAAATTATTGCATTATCAATATATTTAAAAAAAAAAAAAAAAAAAAAATCTATCACATTATATTTTATCACTATATTATTAAAAATTATTGTAATATTATCATATTGCTAAAAATTTATCATATTATATTTTATCGTTATATTATGAAATTATCATTGTATTGTAAAAAAAAAAAAAAAATCGTTGTATTGTTATAAATTTGCTTAATTTTATTCTATTTTTATTTTATAAATTTATTCCAGTAATATAAAAAATTATAATATCATTATTGTGCTGCTATAAATTTAATTAATCATATTTTATTAGCAATTAAAAAAATTATTGCTATATTGTAAGAAATTAATTATTCATGTTTGTAAGCACATTGTAATAGCAAGAAATGAAATCTTAAAAAAAAAAAAAAATTAAAATTCTAACTTAATCCAAATAGTTAGTATCATGTACACTCGTTATTCGTCAAATTTCTCGTCATTAATTTTAAATATTAATTTGGAAAATCAAATAACATCAGGAATTTCCTTAATTATCTTTAACCTATTTTTTAAACAAATGAATGGAAATGAAATCTTTGATAAAATGACAAATAAATAAATGTGCGACATCAGATCTATTCTGTGTAAATTATTTATTTAATGATTAATTGGATTATTAAAATTTTTTAATCTTTTACCAACAGCAACAATTAGTTTTCCAATGCATCCAAAAAAATTCGATGAAAAGAAATTACACTGCCTAATATTGTCATTTTGATTTGGAAAAAGTTTTTAAAATTTAATCAGTTAACCTTTAACTAATCATTAAGCAAATTTAATTGAAATTATTCGAGTCTACAAGTGTTCACAACACCAATATATTGATTTGGGAAAAGTTTATACGAAATTTTACTAATTAATCCTCAATTTATCAACGTATAAATTTAATTAACATTATGGAATTTTGCAAACTTATTTTATCTACCATTTTATTATGCAAATAAAAATGCAAGGGGAATGTAAAGAAAAAAAAAAAACCGAAATAAATTTAATGAAAATCATTTGTGTTTACAAACGATTACAATGCTATCATTAAAATTTTACCCCAAAATTTAACTATCATCTAAAATTACAACTAATTTAAGGGAAAAAAAAAATAATTAAATGGAATGAAACAAGCAATTTACACAAATATTTGCCATATGTTCATCATTTGTTATATAAACGACATCTGTTCGCCGACAATTTGCGCCACTTATTCAAATATTTCCAACAATCTCTTCAAGTATTACTCAAAAAAGTGACTATGAACCTTTTTCATATAAATCATTCTCTCTCAGCTTTTGTTAGTTAAACAAAACAAAATAAAATCGAAAAAGAACGAAGAATATTCTCTTGAATAATAATTAATTAGCAGTAGAAGAGAAAAAAGCGAGAGAGAGAGAGAGAGAGAAAGAGAAATAGATGGTAAGAGTTCTTGGAAATAGAAAAAAGAAAAACCTTATGTAAATGCTTTTGTTTTTATCTTTTATCAAAATATCAATTTTTTTTTTTGGCAAATTTGATAAAAATACTATTTTTATCAATTTTATTAAGTTTATAAGAGTGTTTCATTTATTAATTTGGACTGCAAAAAATTTTGCTAAAATAAAAATTCTTTAAATAAAAATTCAATAACGGAATATTTAAAATGAAATGCGTATAATAAGAAATGATTGATTATTAAAGTAATATCAAATATTACTTTTATAAATTGAAATTATCAGTTATATTAAAAAGCATAAAAATATTTGCTAACAACTAGCCTGGTGGTGGTGAAACACTTTCAATTGCTCGACGTTGCATTTCTTGTATTTCAGATGGTGTAAAACGATTTCGAACATCGATTGTTGAATGACGTTCCGGTGGTTTTGGTGGACCATTCCGGACGATTGGAAATGATAATGCTGAACTGGGTGATTTTGATTTGGAACGCATATCACGTTGTACTGTATTTGTAAGCTCATCTAAGATTGTATCCAAAACATTTGCATCTGCACTTCTTTTTGAATTACATGTTGAAGTACCTAAATTATTATATTAAATTATTTTAATCATTTTTTTTCTATTACTAAATTCATCTAAATTGAAAGATTTTACAGTTCAATTATTGCTTTATGTTGAATTATGTTATTGATTTTATCATTGTTTCATTGATATTTTTTCTATAATAACTAAATGAATCAATAAGAGATGCAAAAAATTTGAATACCATTGATTCAATGAGTTAATTGCATAAAAAGGAAAAAAAAAAAAATGAACTCTTAATTTTTTGTATTTTTTTTTTCGATACGTTTAAATCTACATGAAAAAAAAAAAAGATAAGTACCTTCATAATAAATCGGTGGTGGTGGTATTAATGGTGATGATGTTTGTTCATTCATTTTATCATCAATCATTTGTTGTTTCTCATTCATTCGATTATCATTCATTTGATCATTTTGCATATATTTAGTAGAATTAGTTGTAAAATCATTCTCCTTAAGAGTAAACAATGTACGATTACTATTTTTTTCCATTTTTGATGTATTTAAACTTGGATCTTGCACCATTGCTAATTTCTTCATTGTTACCATCATATTAGCCAATGTTTTACAACGTCGTAGACATTGATCAATTTGGGCCGTTTCTTCTTTGATAAATTTCTCCTCACAAACGATTCGTTCCATATTTGTTTTAATTTCCTTTTGTAATTCATATTGTATTGTTGGAAATTGTGCTAAAAATTTTTTATAAATTTTTTGAGATTTTTCCACGATAAATAAATCAGCATTTCTTACAATAAATAAATAAACAAATAAGATCAATAAGCAAACTTTTTAGTTTTGCTGCATTACGACCAATTCTTGTAAGCGTTTCAGTAAACGTTTCCACCTCACTCATACGTAATTTCCGATTTGTATTTAATACCAAATGTCTGATTTCCTCAACATTTTCTTCAAATATTCTACAAATTTGACAATATTTAATAATTAAAATCGTTATTTATTGTGTTTTATTACTAACAGTAATTAAGAACAATAATTAAAATTATTATTGTTAGCAGCAATATTTTCATGCGATCATCAGCAACGTTATATTATCAATAATAATTATGTATCTTATTATCATCTTCATGAATATCATAATCAAATTTCATAATATCATCATATGATATAGTCATTATGCCACTACGATATCATTACTAAAGTTCTGCACATTTCAATGAAATTATTTCGAATACAATTAAAATGCCTCCTCAACTGTTAATGTCTCTTATTATTCTAATAATGATAATGATGATAACACGATCATGCTGATGATAGCTATTTATAACAGTATGATGATTTTCATCTTATCGTATGTTTTTTAAATTGATAGCAAATATCATTACTAATAAATGATTAATTGTTGTAAAAGTTTCATATTTCAAAAATATTTCCATCGTTAATTAATAATGAAGGCTGTTTAAGTATATATCTAATTAATTACTCCTATTCTTTCTCACCTAAATATATTGCTATTTCTAAATAAATTTAAATTCAGTTGACAAATTTGCATATTTCGCCTTTTTAAACAAATTGTTAAATCGAAAACAAAAAACAAAAACTTACTGTAGTGATTTTTGAAGATTAGTAATTTGAGTAATGTGTTCCGATTTAAGCGTATCATTGGCATTTACTGATGCATGATGTGGCGTGGCACCCAAATAATCTGCAACGTACTGATGAACTCGATCAAATGCATCACGTAAAATATCACGTGATGCTTGCGTATTCATCTGTAATAAATTTTAAAAATATTTATAATAAATATGCTATAATCTACAAAAATTAAAATTTAACAATAGTATGAAATAAAATTATTGCTTTCTTTTCTTTTTTTTTTTTTTTTTTATATGCTTATTAATTCCAATAATAAGTGAAATACCTGTATTGTACGTCGAATTTGTTTCAATTGATTTTGCATTTCATTTATATGACGTTTAAATTTTAAAATTTGCTGTTGTGTTTCACCACTTAGAAATACCGAATCCATCAATGATTGATCGGTGCTTGGTACACTGCTTTCTGATGCAATTGATGCTACTGTAATTTTGTCATTATTCAAATAAAACAACAGAGATAATATCGAATATATCTTAAAATATATTAAAGTAAATTTCGAAAATATTAATGTAGAAAGGAGAAAAAATTATAAAAAAAAAAACATGTAATTAAATCAATCAATTAAAATTAAAAATATTAAAAATATGAAAGATATTCATAATATGATCAGTAAAACAAGAAAAACTACATAGTAATAATAATACTTAATAATAGTAATAATAACAGTAATGATAATAATAACAATAATAATGACAATAATAATAATAATAATAATAATAATAATAATAATAATAATAATAATAATAATAATAATAATAATAATAATAATGATAATAATAATAATAATGAATAATAACTAATAATAACCAATAATAGTAATAATAAATAATAATTAATAATAACTAATAATAATAATAATAATAATAAATGATTATTACAGACCATCTGGATGAAGTGCTAAAATTTGTTTTCGTAATTCTTCCATATCTCGTTGACTTGTTTCGCTCATTCCTTTACTTATTAATGCTGAATGTACCAAAGATGATAAACCTGCTAATTGACGTTCCATCGTTTCCATACGGAACCTAAATAACAATAGAGTTTAAGTGACAGTCACTATAATATTAATTTTAGCGTTCAAAAAAAAAAAAAAAAGAAAAACCAATTTGTAATTTAAAAGTTATTAAAAGAAGTTTTCAAAATTTGAAGAATTGATAATACTAATTAATTTAATTCTAATGTTTACACTACTTGAAAATGTCATAAGCCTATCTAAACTTCTTTAGATAAAGCAGTAATTTATTAATAAATTTCATATTAAAATTTCAATTATTTGCAAATTCTATCAAATTATTCATTCTACCCAAATGAAATATATTCATTCTTGCATGCTTTGAACTTCTTGAAATTACTTGAATGGTACCGATCTTTTGTCCCGCATTTGAATGAATTTGTTACTAATATTCCTCTCTTTCATAAATGGCATCAATTTTTTCTCCTCTCCCTCTTTTCGGATGGTACCAATCTTTCGTTTTTCTATCAATTGATTGTCAATGAATGGTACCATCGTTTTATTGCCACTTTTAACTTTTATATAAATGAATTGGTTGTCGAAAATAGCTATTGAATCGAAATGAAAAGGGAAGCATTCAATATGATCGATTTACCATATTGCACTTGAACAAAACCGGATTTGTGATAAAATATCGTTCAATTACTTTCCGGTAAATAAATTCAGGTTTTCCAACTCTCTTTGTATATCAACAAAATAATTACTATTGTATTCAAAAGAAAAAAATGGAAATTAACGAATATTTAATTAAGAAGAGAAGAAACCATGATTGTTATTGTTTTAAATTACTCTTACAATCTCTTTTGTTTTTTATTAAAATGTGAAATTGATAAATTAAAGAATTTTTTTGAGAAAATTATTCACTAAATCTATGAATTTTATCGATTAGTGAATTTAATTAAATACGAATACTTAGTTGTATATCGATAAATTAAATCATTTAATTAGTTATATAATAAATGTTTAACACTGATTATTATCATATAATATATAATACAAATTTTTGATAACTTCAGTTTTATCTTTGCAATGGTGGCACTAAAATAAAACTTATAAACGGAAAAGAAATACTAACATCATACTTTCGAAATCTTTTTATTAAACAATAAAAAATATACTGAAACTTTTTCCTTTAACTTTTTTGACAACTAAATTTAATAAAATGATTTCTTCTCAATTCTGATTATCAAAATGTTAAAATTAATTAACCTTGCTTCTTTGTCGATTATTGGTGTAACTGATCCAGAGCGTTCCTGACTGCTTGTATCGCTAGCATACGGATCACAGTAAGGATCAAAACGTGGTGATATCGGAGATCTCAAATAAGATAATGCTGAGTAAATAAGATTAAACCTTAGTATAAGTTTTTAAATAACAAAAACAGCGTTTTATTATGATTAATTTTTAGTTTTATACTAAGATTCATATCGTAATAAGTTTTGTGGTAGAAAACAACAAGAAAATAATTTACACCTGAATATAGTATAACATTCCTGAGGAATACTGTAAGAATACAGAAAGTTTACTGTATTCACAAATTTTATATTGCATCAATTGAAATTCAGCAAGCAATAAAAAAGAAAAAAAATTACTAAAACAATTAGCTGTTAAATTTCAGTTATATGTGAAATACATTATTAAAATATGCTTTACCAAAATGATAGTCCGTAATTGTATAATTGAAAATCATTGCTTAACTTATCGAATGAATGAATAAATAAATAAATAAATAAATAAATGAATAAATAAATAAATAAATATACATATTATATTAGTTATATATTAGTTATTATATATCAAAGTATTATTAAATTTTACGCATTATATGCAATTGTATCACTTTTATTGGCAGCTTCTTGTTATTTTAATTATTCTTTAAAAATAATTATCACTTAATAAAATATCACTGTTTAACTTAGTAAATGAATAAATATATGCATATTAGTTATTAAATATTTAATGCATTTTTACTATTTTTTCATCGTCAAATATAATTTTACCACTTTTACTAGCAATTTTTTGTTATTTCAATAGTACTCCAAAAAAAAATTTTTTTTTATCAAAATTACCTGCTTGATTTGATAGTACCCGTAGCAGAGAGCATTCGATTATCTAAAGCACTTGCTGGTCGGTACCGATGTGCCGGCATGCGATTCCGATAATCCATCAGGTCAATTTCTGATTCACTCAAATAATCGAGTGATGAGTGATTATTGACAAAACGATTCGATTGTGTTTTTTGGTATCCATTTAATTGTTCACGTAATTTCAGCACTGCTTGATCTTTGATATCTCTGAATAAAAATGAAATAATTATTGAAATTTTTTAAAAAACTTTAACCTTTCTTACAAATATTTTATTTTCCTTCTCTTAATTTTTAAATTCTTAATTATTTGCGTTCATTTTATTATAATCCAAAGAAATATTTTCATATTACACATAATTCATTTTTTTTTTATTTCAAAAATTCAATCAATTATAATAAGTTGAAATAAGCAGAGCTTACAAAAATAATTTTTTCATTCATTTCTCTTTCTCTAATACTCAATCATTTTTCCGACAATAATCTATCATTTCCTGATAGTATTTCAGGATATCTAAAATTTTGTCTGATGTAATATATCTATGCTACTTCCACGCATTAAAAATGAATGTTAAATGATAAAAAGGATCAAATTTCCAGCTCTAAAGAAAAAAAAAAAACCATTTTAAAATGTCGAAGAAAAGAAATTTTAAACTTTTTGAAACCTATTAATTTCTATTTTAAATAAATAAGTTCGAAATTTTAGAAATTAATCAATTCGTAAATTTTTCAAAGAAATTTACTCAAAATTAGTTGAATATAGTGGAAAGGAAAAAGCGGAATATTGGTGACATTTGGTGGTTTTAGTGTGACAGTATGTGAAGCTGTGTATACATGAATGTGTGCATATATTTATTTTAGTATGACTAAGCAAATTTTGTTTATTATTTTTTTTTTTCGAAAAGAAAAAAAGTTTAAACAATGGAAAAATTTGCAGTAACTATGAATTTTGCTGTTAAAATTTATTAAAATTTAAATCAAAAATTGCTCAAAATTTTTACAGTGTTGTATCATAAATTGAAAAATTTTTCACATTTATAATAATAAAATATCCCATTATGAATGAAATAATTTAAAAAGTTTCGAGTTCTAGTTTTTGAAATTACATTTTCTTTTTTTCTTGAATTTACCATATTCGCTTTCTTTTATTTCATATTTGCATGCGAACTTTATTATTCACTTCTCTTGTTTTTTTTTTTTTTTATTTAAATGATTCTTTTTTCGTTTTTCGCTTTTTTCCTTTTTGTCCTTTAAATGTGGAAAAAGATCTTAACGCTTATCAAGCAGCTTAATGCATGCCAATATTAATTAAGTAATACATACTAATATTAACTAAACATATATATATATCCTAAATTAAAATCAAATTGATTTAAAAAAATTATTAACAACTTGCTTGGAAAAAAAATTCGCCCATACAAAATAAGTTATAAATCAACAAATTCCATACTTATTCATTTTATAGTAAAAAAAAAAATTGTAAAATTTTCAATTAAATGTAACTTTTGTTGAATTTATGGTAGATAATGTAAAGAATATGTATTATAAATATGAAAAATTTGCTCAATTTTTTAAATTTCATTAATTTTCTGTTCAAAAAAAAGTAATTAATAAAACAAACATATAAATACAACTAAATAATCAACGAAAAGTTAAAAGATTTAAGTGAACATAAATTAAAAATGCATAGTTTTATTAATTGCAATTAAGCATTAATATTTACCTGAGATCATCAAGTTCATAAAAAAGTTGTCCTTTTGAGGGTTCTTGAATGTAAATTTTTACATATGGTAAGCTAAGATATTGTGATGTTAACTGTGGAAAAGATCGTAGAAATAACGCCCGAATGGTATCAATGCTATGCACAGATGGTGGTAAAAGAGCACGTTTAACTTCATCGTTTAATTCAAGGTATACCACACCTAAAATATTACAATTTTTTAAAAAGTAAAATTTGAAATTGAATATATCTTATCTAAAAATTATTTATTTCAAATATTTGATAGTCCACTCATTTTTTATCTTTCATTATGTTTTACGATCAACACGGTTACATTTTTGTTCTTTGACGTAACCTCCTATCATAATCTCATTACATTTCATCCTACAATGTAATAATTGTATGACGTAAATTTTCCTCACGATCACGTACGTGTATTTGTGAATTGTTGCCATCGAGCAACTATATGAATAAATTGTATTCAAAATAGGATATGATTTAGTGCTAATAATTAAAATTTCAAAAGTAAACAAGCAATTAAAGTATGAAATTTGTAATTTGAATTGATCAAGAAAATCGAATCTAATAGATTACAATATATAATAAACAATTTTACAAAAATATATCAAATATTTCAATGGAGCATTCTTTTAGTTAAACGATTCACTTGCGATCAATTTCGTATTGTTTATTTATCTCACAGCTAGTTCGAATTGTTTATCCTTCTCCTTTTTCTTTTTTTTTTTTTTTAACTTCTCTTACTTTTTCTTCTCTTTTTACCAATAATAGATAATCGAAATGGCAAACTTTTTTAATTTCCACATATTTTATTTCACCATTTTTCTGAGAATTAAAAAAAAATTTTTTTTTTTTGGATAAATAATGCAAAAAAAAAAAAAAGAGAAAATGTAATTCAATTAAGTAAATCGAAATTTTATTGAGTAAATCGATCATAGCAATGAGAATTGTAAAATTTGCTGAAAAATTGAAAATATATTTAATTTTTTAATTTTATAATCCTTACAATTATTTCCAATTTTTTTGTAAATTTTTTATGGATTCCATTCTAATTTATATTATTTTAATTGAAATTATTTACCAAATGATCTATTTGTAATTGATTGGCTACCATTCAAATGAATCTTATCATCATTTTTCGTATCATCGAAATCGTCGTTTGCTTGCTGTTGTTGCTGTTGTTGTTGTTGTTGTTGTTGTTGTTGCTGTTGTTGTTGTTGTTGCTGTTGTTGCTGTTGTTGCTGTTGTTGCTGTTGTTGCTGTTGTTGTTGTAGTAGTAGTAGCTGTTGTTGTTGTTGTTGTTGTTGCTCTAGTTGTTGTTGTTCTAGTTGTTCTGGTTGGGATGATGATAGTTCCAAAAATTGGTTATTTTTTTGCGCTTCATCCTTCGCTTCATCTAATTCACCGCTTGCTAATGGTGCCTTAATAAAAAAAGAAAAAAAAGTTCCATTATTTTTAAGAAATTAATTTAGTCGAAATTTCTTTCTTTCCTACTTTTTATCGTTTAAATATATGTTTAAAATATTTATTAAAAAAAATAAAAGTGTTCGAAATGCTTTCTTTCTCATTTTCAATGATTTATTACTTATTTGAAACTGTTTAATTTTAATTTAAACAACACATTTCATTTTATTATCGTCATTTCTTTCCTTCCTTTCTTTTCTCGAAATTTTATTTAATGATCGAAAGCTTGCCAATACAATCAACATACCTTTTTATCATCAATATGTTTCCAACTGGCTGTTTCATCTCGATTGTTTATCAATCCTACAAAATTATCATTTACTTTTTCAAACTTCAATTTTTAAAATTAAATTTAGGGAAAAATCTTCTAGACTTATTTTTATTTGATAATGTGAATTGTTCATTTTTAACAGAAATTATTAATTTCATGTGAAAAAGAAAGTTAGAAATCATTTATTTTTTTTTTTTTTAAAAATCATTTCTTTGCAATGAAAAGTCATTGTTGTATATATTGTTTAATTCAAGTTTTAGTACGTTTTATATCTAATTGTAATCACTATTGATTCAAATATTTTAATTAAAAAATACTATCAATTAAATTTTCTTTATCAAAAATACTAATTCTCCCTCTTTTTTTCATACTTTTATCAAATAATTGCAATTTTTTTCTTTTTTTTTTTTTTTTGTAGAATTCATTCATCTCTTTTAAAATTTATTGTCATTCATCTCTTCATTTCACATTTCTTCTGTTTCTTTTTTCCTTATTTTACCAATATTCTCTCCTCATCTGATTGCTTCATTATTAAATTAATTAATTAATTGAACTTTTTGCATAATTTATTTTAACCAATAATAATTGCTAATAAATGCCTATCAAATTCCATTTATCAACAAATAGGAATTAATACCCAATATTAATTAGTCGATTAACACTTATATCAATTAATAAATTTTTGCCCTAGTATGGGAAATTTGCAAGTAGTACATTTTATTCGATACGATTGATTGATTTGCTTATTAGTATTTATTTGATCCTGCTCTAATGGTACTTATTTAACCGTGTTATTGTCTAGCATTTATTTGACCATACTACAATCATAATTACTTCTAAATTTTATGGGAAAAATTGTAATTTAAAAAAGAAAAACAAACTTTGATTTCAATTTTTCATTTTTTAATTAGACATATATAGCAAAGAATTAATTGATCATCAATAGGTCAGTATTTCTTTTTAACAAGGTATAATTGTATCTCATTTCATTTTCGACTTTTTTTCCCTTCCTTCTTTTTAAATTTAGCCTTAATTATTCGAAATTTATAACTAATTTTTCCTTCTTCTTCCTTTTTCTACCAATTAAATTAAATTTTTATGATAAAATAATTAATCAAAATATTTTCTTGTTATTGATGGCGTGAAATTCGCTTATCGAAAATATTCCATGCTTTGATAATTTGCTTTAATAAATAATAATAGTTTGGATGTACAATTTTAAAAATAATGCAAAATCTAATTAGTATATTAGCAATATCATTCAAAGGATGTAATTTAAAAAATGAGTGATGAAAAAGTTAAATTTCAAAATTTGAAAGTATTGCTATACTTTATAAATACAAATATTTACCATAGGGAAGAATAGATGAACGGAGGAAATTAGCAAATAAATATAACTTTTAGGAATTTGAAAATAGTAATAGACGAATTCAGGTTATGGGATAAATTAGAATAATTCGGATTATTTAATAGAATTTCTTCTAACATTTAAATAATCCGATCATCCGATATTAGTACGCAGAATCTGCAAAATTGTCAGTTAGTGAAAAAGTTTAGAATGCAAAAAATTTTTAAGAATGAAATGGTTAGTGATAAATTGCATGTAAGAATTTAAAACTAGTAGACAAAATTGTTATTCATATTTGAATTTGAAATCAAATGTGAAGTATCATCGTTAGTTACTACATAGAAAGAGTAAAAATAAATTTAAGCATTATTTAAATTACTAAATACATAAGCACATTAAATCTCCCCTTCTATATATCTAAATCAAATAAATTTTGCATAAAAATAAATTTAATTAATCTAATTATTGTACTTCGAAATTTTCCTATTTCTATTAATTTATCATATTTCTCATTATTAGAAATTGCATTTTGGCGGATTCAATAAATAAAGTTTATATGAAAATAATAATAGATGGAATGAATTTGATAATATACAAATTTGAGCAATTTAAATTACTAAGGGAAGTTTTAATTTAATTGTTTTTGATAAAATTTAATGTGATAAAAATTTTTCCTTTTCTTTTTTCCGAAAACTTTCGCATTTTAATGTTTTGCGAAATTTTTTTGTTTTCCAAAATTTAAATTTGATCATAATGTTTTAAAATGTTAAACAGCATTTTATCTATTAGCATTAACATAATTGTTATGCATTTATCAAATAAAACTGTAGAAAATCAACTCCATGCCTACCTTAACGATTTGTGTTGCATATATCAAGAAATAAATTATATTTTCATTCAAGTTGAACAAGACGATGAAATTGAAGTTTAAAATTTTAATTTGAACCCAATTTATTGTTATTATTACTAGTAATAATAATATTGTTACTATTAGCATCGTTATTATAATTATAATTACAATTATTATTATTATTTTTACTACTACTACTATTATTATTATTACCATTATTATCAATATTAAGAAGTATGTTTAAGGTTATGCATCATTTCACAAAATAAATCGAAAATTTAGAATTAATTCGAATTCTGTTTATTATTATCGCTATTAATGAAACATTATGCTGCTAATAATTATTAATTACTATCATTACAGTAATTAATTACAAATATTTTTAAGGTAATTTAAGCATATTTTGACAAAATAATATATTAAAATATTTAAGTTTTGTTTATACTTCATTGATTGGAATTTAAATTTAGAATTGATGCATTAAAAATAGGAATCATTGTGGAAGATTTTAGGAAAAGAATTGACAAAAATTTTTGAAGGTTGAAATTGAAAAAGAAAAAAAAAAAAAAAAAAACACTATATTTTGTTATGTTATCAAAGAATTATATGACCTTGGCAAACAAATAAACATGCAAAAAGGAATCGAATCAATTGATTCAAAAATTACATAAAGAAAAAATTTGTAGCAGCAAAATAAACGACCAACAATTTTATTATGCCAATAGTAATTTATACAATAATTTATTTCTTTATTTATCTATTTGTTTCTTTGTTTACTTATTTATTTACACATTTATGTGTTAATTTGTTTACTTCCTTATTTTTCTAGTTTTACATTTATTTGTTTATTTCGTCGTTTACCTATTTATATTTATTTCTTTTCACTTATTTAATTTATTAATTTGATTATTTATTTGTCTATTTTTAGTAACTGTATAGTAATTAGTTTATAATAAATTGATGGTAAAAAAAAAAAAAAAAAATGGAAAGAAGCAACAAACAGATAAATGAAGTAACAAATCAAAAAATTCTGGCAATTTTTTGTTATTTTTTTTGATATTAATTAATGATTATATTTCAAATGTACAAAATTTCAAGATAAAATTTATTTAAAATGATTTGTAAAATTCAACAAATGTTGTTAGTATCAGTACCTGTATAAAACGTAATTTTTTTTTTCCTTTTTAAATATTTAATGAACTACTCTATAGTATAGTTGTTAAATAAAAAAAGAAAATGAAAATTTTGTAAAATATTTTAAGCTAACAAAAAAAAATTTCAGAATAAAATTCTAATATTTAAAAATTGTTCGAAATGAATTCAAGCAATTTTTACCCATTAGTTGGTATAATGTAAAAAATGACAATTCTAATGAACTTTTTAAACTTTATCAGATGAAAAAGTGTGAGTAAAATTAACAAACTTATATATAGTTGAAAAGAAGTAAATAGAGGATGTAATTGATTAATTTAATTAAACAATCAATCAGTAGTGTCGAATTTGGAAGTTAGCTTCGGATATATTATTTAGATATGTAAAAATAAATGAATTATTGTAAAATCGCAAATTGAATTGTTTAGCGCATCATTTTTAGCATAAATGCAAAGGGAGGTTAATAATTCAATTAATAGGAATTAAAATGCTAATATTTGAACATTTAAATACAATTATATGTGACAAATTTCCAAGTTTTCTTTCATTCATTCATGTCAAGAACATTGCAAATCAAATGAATTTATTTCATTTAATTCATATATTTATCGAAATAATAATGAAATAATCAAATTAAGAAGTGAAATATTTCTAAAAACAAAAAAAATTATCCTGTTATATTAATTAATTTTGCTATAATTGCTCAAAGATCAGAATCATTTCATTTAAAAAAAAAAAATATTTAAATAAAAAGAGAGGAAAAAAAAAAAAAAAAACAAAAAAAAAAAAAAATGAAAGAAGAATAATTACCATTTTCATGAAAATGTACTGCTCGTTTGTTCAAACGTTTAGGTATTGGTGAAGTAGATGGAGTAGATGAGAATGAATGTAAAAATGGTGGTATTGATGAAGAAATTGAGGAACGTTCCGAATCTGATGTTTTACGTGTTCGAAAACGTGGCTTCCAAGATGAGAATAATCCCGGCATCTTATTAACAAATTTTAATATGTTCTCTTTTTTTTTCTTTTTCTTTTTTTTTCTTTTTTTTTTTTTATTTTTTAGAAAGATATTCACATATCGTATCATTTATCGTTAAAAATTTAATAATATTCATTTAATTTTAACTATTATATTTTCATAAAAATTACTGTTATTGTTGTTGTTATTATTACTATTACTATTACTATTATTTGCACCAAATTTAATAATTTAAATTCTAAAACTTGAAATATCAGATTTTTTTTTTTTTTTTTTTTTTTTTACTTTTAGCCAATCTTCTAAATATGTATATGTATGTTTGAAGTGAAGAAGTAGGAGATAATTAAAAAAGGAATTTTTTTTTTTTTTGTTTTCTACTTATTGTTTGAAGTATTCTAAAAATTTCTTATTGCTAAAAAAAAAAAAAAAAAAAAAAAAAAGTATTATGAAATAACAAATATTAAGATAAATACTACAACAACAATAATAACAACAATAATAACAATAACATTATCTACCTATACGAATAAGATAATATGAAATGATTAAATAATAGTAAAATAGGAATTAATCATTGAAATAATTTGTGACATTTTTCCAGATAAAATGATGAAAATGAAAAATTATTTGGTAGAGATTAGGAAAGAATTCATTGATAGTAACAGTTGTAATAATATATTTTGAAACCAAAAGTGGGAGGGGGGAAAGAAATACAAAGTGAGAGAATTTCATTTCGAGCTTCTTGTCAGTAAATAGCATTGAAACTAACTAACCAACATAAAGCTCATCCCAAACTTTTACATCCTAACACAACACATCCATATCGTAAATGATCATCGACAAACCCGACGATGGCAAAATGATCACAAATACAATCCCATTCACTACACATACATACATACATACATACATACATATATATATAATGCAAAAAGTTTTCCTCTTAAATTTTTTTTTTTTTTTTTTTTTACTCACATACACACATACATACACATACACAGACATATAATACAAAAAAATTTTCCACATAAAATTTTTCTTCACTATTATTTGGTAACATTATTTTCCTCACATACATACATACATGTAGACACAGACACACATACATACATACATCTTCTTCCGATCGTTTCACAGATATTATAAATTTGCAAATTTCAAATTTTATGTCTGTATGTTTGTGTATATATATTTTTTTTATATGTGAATTTCTACATAATATATTTTATGGATCGATCATTTCGGAGACGAAATGAATAGTGAAGCAATTCGATCAATCAATCAATCAATCAATCAATCAATCAATCTATTTATCTATATTTCTATTTAGCTAAAATATTAGAAAGCCTTATGAGAAAAAGGAAAAAAGAAGGAAAGATTATATATGAATAGTTGAAGACAATTGGATATGAAAGATAAGATGAATTTATGGATGGATTGAAAGGAACAGTTGTTTAAAAATATATAACAGATGGATAGGATGACGTTTTGTGGTACCAATATTGACCGATTCTGATAAGATGGATAAAATAGCATATCACTTCTTCATTCGATGAAAAGTTAGCAGAAAGAAATGATAATATTAAGAAAAGAAAGAGAAAAGGAAAAGATGAAGGAAAAAATTAAGAAAAAGAACAGAAAACGCTTCTTCCTTTTTTTTTTTTTTTCTTAAAATTTTTTTCCTAATTTTTGATTTCATATCAAATTCTTTCTTCAACATTTTCATATTTTTGTCTACTTTCTTGTACTGTTTTCTTCATATTATAAATTAACAAAATGAATGATATTTGACATATTTGATGATGACAATAGAATTCTGATGATAACAATGATAATAGTAGTACTTAGGTTGAAATTAAGATGATTATAATATTGAGATAATGATAATGGTAAGATTGGGAGTAAGATGATATTGATTATATAGAATAATGAAATTGAGATGATGATGATGATAATGATCATAACGAGATTAAGGCTGACATGACAACTACGACAAAATTGAGATTGAGATGTTGATAATGGTAAGATTATGATGATGATGATGATGATAAACATAATTGGATTAAAGTCGAGATCAATATAATGATAATAGTGGAATAATAGTGATAATGATAAGATAATGAAGAATAATAATATTACAATTAAGATTATGACAATGATTAGCTGAAGACAATAGGGGAAAAAAACAAAAAAAAAAAAAAAAAGGAGAGGAAAAGAGTAATAAAATGGATTCAATTCAAACATTCAAATTTGATACATTACACATAAAATCCTAAATATTCTGGAAAATGAAGAAGAAGAACAAAATAAAAAAAAAAAAAAAAGAAAAATTAGAAAAACTATAGAAAGTGCAAATGAACAGTATCTATTTCATTTCACTTCTTCTCACATTAAATTTATAAATAGTCTATTAATTCAGGAAAAGTTTTCTCTTTCTGTTCATCAATAAAAATTTTTAGCAAAAATGAAAAAAAAAAAGAAAAGATGGAAAAATGAGCAACCATACACATTATGTTGTGAAATAATTTTACAACTAAATCAAAATTTTTGATTGTGATGTAAAGCATTTTGAGATTTATATCAATTTAATGGTATGTATTATTGGAAATATAAATAAAAATAATAAGCAACGAAATATAAATTAAATTTTAGAAAAGAGAAATAATAGAAAGAAATTGATAAAAAACAAAATTATGCCAAATTTTATATGTTCATCAATGAATTATAATTAACAATAGGTAGGAATTTATTATTGAAGAAATATATTGTTACCTCGGATATATTTAGGTATTTTGGATTATTCATTCTTTAAATGATCAAATAATCAATCAATCATTTGATAATGTTTATATTTATGGTACAATGAATAAAATCATATTTGGAGAATTGAAAATCGTATACGATTGTTATTTATTTGCTTGCTATGATTTTAATCATCATTTATTTCACCTGGTTCATTTATCTTATTCTAAAGTACTTCTTCAAAATGGGACAAGTGAAACGGATAAATGGAATTACAATAATCATATTTTATTCCTATATTTTGACTTAGAAAGACTAAAAAAATGAGCAAAAATGAATGAAGAAGTTAAGAAGCTTAAAGAAGTTAATCAGTTTGAAGAAGTTAAAAACTCTAGAAAAATTAATTAATACTTAAATATTAATTTTTCATTCGATGCAAAATTGCTATTTGTTAAGATAACCATCAAATTTGAGGCATTTTGAATTGCTTAATCATTTTATCACCAAGTAAAATCAATGCAATTCAAATTTTCAACGAAACACTTCTATCAATTGATTTGCAAAATTTTGAAGCTAAAATGTAAAGTGTAATTGATAGGAAATTGTCTAATGTGTAAAACTGATAGGTAATTGATAGCTTAAAGCTTAATTTTAACTGAACAATGTACTTCATCTAATTTCACTTCATTTCAATTTGAGACCATATCGACTAATTCGTTTATACTTTAAGCAGAAATACGAAACAGTAAAGTACAAGGGAAAATTTCTAAAATATCAATGAAATTATTTCTCAACATCAGCAATTCTCATTAATATTAAAAAATAACTGACGTTTTTATAGCGCTAAAATTTTCCGGATTATGAAGATGAAAAAATAAAATGATCCTATCAAATATCATGGGAAATTAAAATATATTATACTCTAAATCTGTTTTAATTTCCTTAATTACTTTTCCTACTAAATAATTTTTGCTTATCATTTTTAAAAATTTTTTTTCTTCCTTAAATTTTCAATATTTCAACTACAAAAATTATAACCTTTTATCAATGAATTATTCATTGTCATTAACATTTACAGTATTATCGAATAATTTATTAAGAAATATTATCTTTCTAAATTGACAAATCATACGAATGAAAATTTTCAATCATGTGTAATGATGCATAATAATTCGCATTCAAATTTACATATGTACTTTTTTTTTTTTTTTTTCGATAACCTTCAACAAATTTTACATACATCAAAGACTTGTCACATGCAAAAAAAAAAAAAAAAAAAAAAAAAAAAAAATTAAAAATTTATTTGAATGAATGCTTTGAAATGTTTAATTTGACAAATATTGGCAATTTGTTTAGCAAAATTGTATTTGTAAGTAAATAAAGCGAGGAAAAGAAGAAAAAAAAAGTAAAGGGATGAAAAAAAAAGGGAAGGCATTAAATTAGTGAAAATTTAAATTTTAAAAAAGTGGGAAAAAATTCGAAGTAATTTTTAGTTATTATTTTTGTTTATTTGTTAAATTAAACACAATGATTTCGATAATTCCTTCATCTTATATCGTATGTAACGTATGATAATGCTATCATTATTACAAATATTTGTTATACTAAGGCTTTTTGATAAGATCATTTTAATATTAATACTTAAAAATTATCAGCAAATAAAAATAATCAATCGATTAGAAGATGTAAAATAAAAGTTAGAAAAAAACGATTGAGCACACGTCAGTAATGCACAAAATTATGTTAAAAATTCTTTTAATTAAAATTTAATTAATAAAACTACCATAATCATACGTGAAGTTATGTTAAGATTGAGAAGAATTTCTCCTTTTATAAAATGATAGAAATATATTAATAATGCGTAAAATTATGCAAAGATTCTCTTAAACTAATATTTAATCAATGAAATTATAAAACGTAAATTTGATCATAACATGGGTAAATTTATGTAATATTAAGATAAATTTTTCTTTTTTTTGTAAAACAATAGAATATATGTTAGTTAGTAATCAATGAAAGTGTTGTTAAAATTTTTTTAGTTAAAATTTAACATTAATTAATTATAATGGTATGTGAAGAAGTTAAGAGATATATTAAGTGATTACATATGTCGAAATAAAAATTTTCAGGTACATTGATCGTTTCTTTTCTCTTTTTTCTTTTTTTTTTTTCTCTTATTGGTCATTTTCCGGTCTTTTGAACAATTTCCATTCGTTCCCGTCCTTTTTTTTTTTTTTTTTTTTTTTTCATTTTCAAACTATTACATACATAATAACAATAACAGCAACAACAACAATAATAACAACAACAATAACAACAACTGACAATGATTTCATATAAAACATTTAAAAAGAATGATTTTTTTTTTTTTTCGTAAGAATGAGAATTGTTGAGATTGTTGAATAGATAAAAATTTTTTTTTTTTTTTTTTTTTTTTTAATACATCAAATTTATATAATGAAAATTGTTCGCTAAGAAATCTATTAAAATCTTTTTACTTTTTTTTTTTTTCAGTAAATTTCAATTCCTTATATAAGTTTAGTTTTTTGGATTATTTGCTGGTTTTGTTTAAATTTGAAGAATTATTTTACTTTCTTTTTTATTTTCTTTTCTCTTTTTTTGATGTTAAAATGAACCAATTAGAATATCATTACATATTATGGTGTACAAAATTATTTAAAACAAAACAATAAATAAGAAATACAGCATGAAATGCAAATAGATATCTATAAGATTTTTTCAAAATAAACAAACAAATGTCATGCAAATGTATTAGCCAATTTGTGTATTAATAATAATTTTGTTATAATCATGCAGTTTCATATTTTTAGACGATTTTGAGGATTTTCCGGAAAAAATGAACAAACAATGTCATGTTGGTTTGATACATTCAAATAATAATCATAAATTGTTTAAATTGATGAGATTTTATTTCTAATATAATCATATATTCATATTCGAAATTAAGTATTAATAAATGTAAAATAGCATTATCCGATAACATATTACGGATAGTATGCTAAAACATCATGGAAAATACCAAAGTAATTGTTAAAATTACAATTACTTCAATTTTTACAAAATTACCTTTGGATGATTCTTCTTCTTCGGACATATTCATACGATCCAAATTATTTCAGCAAATAATATTATCATTCATTTGAGAATGGTCAAGAAATGATTGGTTGATTAATTTATCAAATTGTTACCATTAACCAATTGATACCAAAGATAGCTTAGCATTTGCTGAAATGCTCAAAATTAATGGAAATTGTGATATTTTAAACTTGAAATTAAATTTGAAACAGAAGGATATTATTTAAAGAGGAAAGAAACAGAAGTAAGTGTTATATTTGAGACAACTGACATCCACAAGTAAACTGGATTTATCTAATTAAATAATGAATTAGCAACGACAAAGTTGTTTTCAATTAGTTTCATTGTTCATTACAACAAAATGAATGAATGATAAGTGAAATGTAATTGAATTGATTTGAAATTATAACTAATAAAATTGTAAAAGTTTGAAAAGGATGGAAAATTTTTCATCAATAAACAATAATAAATTGTATGTTTTTCATTCTAAATAGCATTCATTTAATTTATTAAATAAATCATTGTTAATAATTTAAATTACTATTTCATAGGTATATGTGTAAATGTCTACTTATTTAAAATTCATTGCTTTTCACTTTTTTTTTTTTTTTTTTTCCCTGAAAAAATTGATAAATCGTTTGCAATTAATATGTTTACCATTTTGCTAAAAAATATTCAATTATCGGAGAGGAAAAAAAAAAAAAAAAAATTCTCATAAATAAGGATAAAAGATTGTTTGGAAAATATTTTTGAATAAGGAATGAATTTGTAAATATTATCGGTTTTTTTTTTTTTTTTTGCTTTAAATTAATTTCTATGTTTTCTTTTTTTTTTTCGTTTAAATCTAATTCTTTTGCTCTTTTTTTTTTTTCTTTTAAAGATAAATGAAATATGTGACGATATTATCATCATTTTCTGCTCGAAAAAATTTTTTGATGCAAAAGAATTTGGTCATCACTTGTCGGTACATATCAAAAGTAACACAAAGGGTATATATTAGAGGAAGGGGGGAAGGGGAGAGAGAGAGAGAGAGAGAGAGAAAGAAAAAAAATGAGAAAAGGAAATTGCTATCCAATTAAATTTATTTTTATTATTAAAATATTTCTTATAATCTTTAAACAAAATTTTTTTGCATATTTAAACGTCTAATTAATCAAGTTCAATTAAATTTTCAAAATAGAAGATAAAAAAAAAAAATTTAAAAGATGAAAAAGAGATTAGAAGATAGAAGATAGAAGAAGCTAATTAATTGCTTACATAATTCATATATAATTGTTTGAAAAGCAAAAAAAAAAAAAAAAAAAAAAAGGCGACATTAAATGAAATTCAATACGCCCATTAGAGATTGAAATTTTCTTTTTTCTGATTTATTTGTATCTTCTAATTTGATTGGTTCAGTTCGTCCAATTTTTTTATACAAACGGAAATGTTTTTTCCGTTTGTCTTTTTTTAATTTCGTTTTTTCTTTCCTTTTTTTCTTTTTTTTTTTTTTCGTTTCGGTGCAGAAAAAGGGAAAAATTATGCATTATAAAAAATTTTTAAATATATTATTGGTTGATTTTAGGCGTACTAAAAGAATATTTGTAATTTGGCTAACATATTTTGGTGTAATTGAATGGAAAGTAATAATATCCTAAAGGCCATATAATCTTTGTACCCATTTAAAAGAATCCATTGATGTCTTTTTTCATATGGACTAGTATTTTTCATTTCTTTTTTTTTTTTTTTTTTTTTTTTAAGGATACATTAAGGCTCATTTCATGCGTATCAAAGTATGCCCCAAGGCATTTTTAAGCTTGCTTTTAGTTATGCTATTGCCGAAATTTTGAAACGATTGCTATTTTTGCCACCCTACGGCATTTCCAAATTCCGGCCATATAAGATAGCTAAACATAAACTCAAAAAATGCCTTAGGGCATGTTTATTGTTATTTTGTGGTAATTTAAAATAACTCTTCATAATGATTTCGTATTGTTATCTTCTGATAATTATCGAATTTTTTTATAACTATCATCTTTGATAGATTTGTAATTATGCTTAAATTTTCTTTTTTTTTTTAAGCTATTCCTTAGGTCAAATATTAGCTTAAGGAAAATGCTTGATATATACGCCAGGTGGTTAATAAATAATTAAAATTAATTTTAAGTTGAAGATATCAATACATAATAAATTTGATTCCATTAAAATTAATTTTAAGTTCAGGATATTAATGTATAATAAATTTATTTTCACTCATTTTATTTATTCATACATTTTACTAGCATTAAGTCGATTTGATTGCTTATGAAGCATTCAACATTCAATTTTACAATGCTAAAGTTTGAATGAAATAAGCTAAGGAAATATTCACATTCAATATTCAAACTTAGACAATGCTTAAAAATTGAATAAAATTAGCTTAGAAAAAATATTTGCATTCAATATTCAAGTGGATAATGTTAAAAACGGAATAAATTTTTCATATTTATTTTAAAATTACATCATTCATTTTCATCATTGTTTACAACAAATTTTTATATTCTTCATTAAACTAAATAATAATTTGAAAATTTTTAACAACCTTGAAATTTCTTTCTATTATCAATTTTTTCAATTTTACAATGCATCAATTTTATTTACTTTGCTATTTTTTTTTTCGTTTTTTTTTTTTTTTTGCTTTCCTTTTAGCAAGCAAAAGCAGTTTGTCATTTGTCATAATCATACCTTTTCAACCTGCATTATTAGTTACCAAATATTTGATAATTCAAAATATGCAATTATTTGATAAAAATTTCATATCTTTTTATGACCAATAATTATCGATGTACCTTCTTCATCTGAAAATATTCTAATCTCTGAAAAAAAAAAAAGAAAAAAAAAGACCGATAATTTATTTGAGGAATATATTACACTGTGAAATGATAAACTAACTATATGAGCTAAACTTTCGACCTTTTTTCTTACTGTCTTACTGTAATAAAATTTATTTTATCAATCAAATATACAATCCATTACTAATAAATGTCCCACGAAAAATGTATGGAATTTCTAAGACAAAAAAATTAACCGATCAATTAATAACGCTAATTATTACTTATTAAATATCAAATTTCTTTTTTCTTCATCAAATGTTGTGTTGTATGAAATTTATACCAGCTGAATACTTCATAATTTAACAAAAACAATAATAATAATAATAATAGCAACAATCCTTTCGAAAATGTTTTAAGTCAGTTACTTCAAATTTTAACAATAATCCACGAATGCTATAATTCAAACAAATTTTGCATTCATTAAATTTTTTTCCCTCCATATCTTCCTTTCCTATCAATTAATTAGTATTAGTCAAAGTGATAAATGATGATAATAATTCTTATCTAATAATTTCGAAAGAGCAAATAATTTATGGCATATTGAAAAGTGAAATTAGAATTTCAATCATATCATTTGCCATTAACGACTAAATGGTAGTTTGTTCAATTATTCATTAGTAAAATGGTAGCACTTCTTGTAATGATCGTAATTGACCGATTATAAAATGAAGGAAAATGAAATAAAATCAAATATAAAGATGCGTCATAAATAATACAATCGTTTGTAATACGAAAATTATTTTCAAATTATTTTTAATACTAATCGATTTTTATCTCATTTTTTTTTATTCTTCTAAATTACTCTAAAAAATTTTCATTTTCATTTATATTGCTTACGTCAAAATTTAAAAAAATCAACCATATTTGTCATCACTATCATTACAATTACTAATACTATTATTTGTTGACCACTATTATTATTATTATTACTATTACTACTATTGCTATTATTATTATTATTATTATTATTATTATTATTATTATTATTATTATTATTATTATTATTATTACTGTTATTATTATTATTGTTATTATTACTATTATTACTCTGTTGTTATAATTATATTTATTAATTCGTTATCATTACTTTAAACGTTAATTTTTTTGCACATAGAATTATTGATATTATCGAAGAAAATTCATATTTTTTCCTTCCTCTCCCTTCCTCCCCTTTTCCCTTTCTTTTATTATAAGGTAGAAAATAAATTTCTCTCGCCAAAAGTCAAAAAAACAAACTTTTCAAGATTATTTTCATTATTATTATTTTTTTCTTAGTTCTATTCAACTAACTTTCTTTGCTTGTAAGAACAACTGAATCATAAAAAAAAAAAAAAAAGTATGACATTTGCCCATATGTTAATTAGTCGATATAAGAGAAGCAAACTATTTATTAGGTCAAATTAATGAGATATATAAAAACGGAGCATTTTATGTCGGCCGATATTTTTCACTAATCATTCCGGAAAATGTTCCACATGTGAACTGATATGAAATATTACTGAAAAAGAAAAAAAATTTGGTAATTTTCAGGTTAAAAATTTATCTTTTTTAATTTTCTTTAAAAAAAAAAGGATTAGATAATAGGGAAAGATTAAAAGAAATAATATTTTAGAGGAATAAGATAATGAAGTGGAAAATATCAGATGAGATATTGATGAATACAATGAATATGAAAGGGTATACTGTCATTTTGTTATCTATAGGAGAAAACAAATAGGAAATGACAGTAATGAGGTGAAAAAAAAAAAAAAAAAAAAAGGAATGAATGGTTGAATAAGGAAATGACCACTAAGGATAATCATTCGGTCATCATCTACTCTGTATGTCTATAATATTTAGTAGTTAAAAATGTTGTAAACAGTCTTAAGGATCCAATCAATCCTGACATAAATAAAAGTGTAATATTGCTGATACAAAAATCATTCGAATAAAAATAAAATTTCTATGTCAATTATAGTCCCTTTTTTTTCTTTTCTTCTCTTTTTTTTTTCTCTCTAAGAAAACCAGTTAAATTTTAGAGTGGAGATTATTTCCGGAATAATATTTAATTTTTAGCTTTTTTTTTTCCTTAAATTTCTTTCAATAAATTTTGGAAATATTGTAATTTGTAATGGAAAAAATTTTAATACGTAAAATTGAACACAAAATATTCAGATATGCATTTTAAATAACAAAGTAACAAAATTCATATAATCTGGAAGGTATGATGACAACATTCTACAACAACATATGGAATATTATTACGAAAAGTTGATTTATATTAGTATTATTTGGAGGTTACGGTACTCTAAGACCTTAAATCTATGACCTACAGTAGGAAAAAGTACTACCATTCAACTAAGTTAATACGTTCCGCACCTCTAACGCAAGCGGAAAGATTAATTGGAAAAGTTAGAAACAATGCTGTAAAGCTGCAATAAACGACGAGTAGTACCGTAACCTGATGAAGCAAGTGATACCGTAATAGAGGAGTGGTTTGGTTTGGCCAGATGCCAAACACACCTGACTGGCAAATAGCAATTATTGATCCTGAAATTGGCATCATTTTTTATTCTTGTGTTCGTGATAGCTTTTACTCTTAGCCAAGTTAGAGGTGTTGGCCAAGTGAATGATATTGGCCAGACAATACAAGGAAATTAAGAATGATATATGTTTATTGTTATCTTTAAGTTTTGTAAAATTTTGATGGATAATTTAACTGTTTTATATATGTTTAACTGTATGAAATTTTATTCTGTTACATTGAACATTTATCGTTTTGGAATATGTTTGTTTATTACAGCAAAAGGAATGTGATTTATTCCGGAAAAGGCGCATTTTTATTCGGAATATGGATATTCATGGTTTTCAATAATGAACAAACATCGTTGATTAATTGCAAGAAATAACCTATTAAAGGTGATGAGTTGTTAGAAAAGTTCTATTGTAGGCATGTTAATTTTAATGATATATGTTAATTTTATTCTAAATTACCAGGTTAATATATGTTTTTGAAAGCCAAATACATACTCACCATAAGTATATCTGCGAATGTTTCTACAACGTCCTATATGTGATACTAATAATGATATAGTTTTATGTTTTATGTACAATACGCTTTTTATGCTAGCGACGTGATTTCGAATTTCCCCAATATGATGTCGTTTTACGTTAGACTTCATTTCTTGGTATTCATCCGAGAAGAGACTAATGATGCTAGCCGTCATATATAATGCTCCCCTTTAAACTATTCATTTGCTAAATAGTCGATTACTTCGGCATGCTTTAATTCGGCTCCTGTTAATTATGATTGAATATCTACAAATATAAGCTGTGTTGATCATTTAATTAATTATTTTTAATAGTTGTCATTATTACATACATTGCAACCATTTTAGCTTTTTTCATAAAAAAACCGCATGGTTTAGGATATTTCTTAACTGAATAACCGAATATTTCGAGCAATTTATTTTCGATCTTAAGGTGTATCCTCATTGAATGGCCTGGTATTTCAAGTATTTTCTGATATATCAAATTGGATAATCGAATGATTGAAGCGATGCTGATAGAGGAACTCGATTAGTTCCTATCCAATTTTAAAATAAATATGTAAGTTATTTCATCAGATTATATTGATCGGATCTATTTTCAGGGATGACGCATATTTGAAAAAATATTCATCCAGTGGATGGTGCATTTTTAGCTGTTTCGCAGCATATTATTTCATTTTTTTTTTTTTTACTAATCACTCGTCCTGTTGAATGGTAATGACTGATCAAGCAACTATTGTTTCTGATATTACTTGTAAGCAACAACAACAGCAGCTACTGCAGCAGCAACAACAGCAGTTACCACAGCAGCAACAACTGTTACAACAATCGCAGCAACAACAACAACAACAACAAGAACAACAATCGCATGATCATCACGTGGAAAGTTATCATGCATCACCTGCCGATGGTGTACAGAAAGATGAGAAGGGTATAATTTTTGTTGTCAGCTTTATGACTCTATTATTAATTTACTTAGGAGGAGTGTTTATTTGTTTTTTTCTTTGTTTGTTAATTTTTTTTTCTCAAAATTTATTCCGTTCTAAATGGCTATGTTTGTTTGATAAGCGAATAGATAGCGGTGGTTGTTGTCTAAAAGTTGCTTTATTCCTATGTCTTTCGTTTGTTTAGAAAGCGTTGAGAATAATGATTGAAATATTTTTGTCTTCCTCATTTACTATTTGGTATGAAATTAGTGAATTTTAGTGTTTGGTAAATTTGATAAGAATACAGCTATTAACTTATATTTATATTTCTGAATGAAATGAATATATATGATGGGTAGTTTTGGTTAAAGATAATTATGTTAACAAAGACACATTGCATCTGTGTGATTGAAGTTGAAGTCACCAACAAAAAAACTCAAAAAACTTTTTAACAAACTCAGCAAAATATTCATTAATGAATATTTCGCTAGGTTTTGTTGGAAAGCTGTTGAATTGGAATGGAAGAGATTTGTTCAGTATTCTATATTCAGGAGTTATCAAATTTCAGGTTATACCGTTGTTCCAGCAAGTGTTAGCTTTCGTGGTGTAAGCATGAAGTTGGATCTGAAAATTGACCAAAAAACGTTGGCCGCTGCTACGAATTTCTCGAAGGTGGTAGAAGAAGCTGTTTCCACTCATCTTTCATCCTCGGTTATACCGGTGGAAAACGATGAAGTGGGTAGTTCACTGATACCACACATTCCACCTACATCAACAACTATTGCTCAACCATACCACTCAGTATCTTCATTTACAGTCATGGAACCTGCTAATAGTACCAAAGAATCACCTGTCTGCGATAGCTCCGTCGAGAGTAGTACTGCACTTTTGGTGAGCATTTCGGTCTCTATTATGCATGAATTCCGAAATTTCAATTATTAAACAGCTAGAGCTGTGGTGATTGGTGTAAATTACTATTCATTTAGTTCCTTCACTTTTTTGTTGTTGTAATCTTCATTTTTTATTGCTTTTCTGTTAAACAAATATTTCAATTTTTATTTTTTTTCGTTTCCTTTTTTGAAGAAATAGTTTGGCGGCCTGCCTAATTCTTTAAACTCATACAGCAAAGTGTGTTGCGTAGTGTCTTTGTAGGTAACTTTTAGAAGAAAGTACTAAAATTTTTTCCTTAAACTTATTTGTAAGAGCGATTTCCCGATCTCTCGCTCCGACGCATATTTTTACACAATCCTAGTTTTCTATATGCAGCGGACGTGTGAAATTAAACAAGACCTTGCATATTTTGTTGTCCGCTTTTATACTTACACGGATTCAAGAGTATTCATTTCATGTATTTAGATTCGCTTATATGCCGTAAAAATAGTGTTAAAATAGTGTCGTAGTGAAGTTTTTGGCGGTATTGCTGCACACTGAAACATATGTCTTAGAATCTTACTTCCCAGAAGATAGAAATTCACTCTGTTCCGTACTGGACAGATAAAGTCAGATAGAATAAACCGATTTAATAAGTAGGTGATAGCTGGAGAGTGGCTGCACAGCCGTGGGATGGGTTCAACCAAATAAACACAACTCGATTCATTATATCCAATTATATGTCGGTAAGATTCATCGTGACACTCGTACCGTCCTATTTTTGCCCTGAAATTTCTATGTGATCATTTTCTGTGAATTTCAGGGTAGAAATGAATTATGTGAGCAAGTAAATGAAGTATGTAGTTCGACCGTGGATGCTAGTCCATTTTGCGACACTGCTTGTTCACCTATACAACTTGAATTACAAACAAAATTACCACATGGCATCATGAACAGTTACATAAAATCTCCAGACGATACACCTCCTGCTTCGTCGGAAGAGCAAAATAGTTAGTGAAGATATTATTTGTTTAGGCTAAGAATATATCCGAGATCATGTCATCTTTGAGATTGGTATCTTACAGCTCTAAAGGATAGTAATGCTGAGCATATTACTAAGATATTTTCTAGGACTTCAGTTTTATCGTATTATAAATTCGATATATTCAATTTTCTGTTAATCTTAAAGCAAATAATGTTGTTTTCCAGAGCGAAATATTATAATCATGTGATACTTGGAACATTTGCCCCCAGAATTCTAATTCCCTATTTTTTCCAGACAAATTCCACCATAACATTCATGAATATAAAATTAATTGATTCAGGAGTCGCATCACATTCATCAGCCAAAGAAGAATTGACCAGTTTAGTGGCCACTACTGTTGCACCGGATAACATCTACCTTACGCCATGTGCATCAACTTCATCAGCTGAAGTAGATGCTACTGCATTGTCACCATTACTGGCTAAAAGACGAAAGGAGAAATCAACTACAGCATCTCATCTTTGTGAACAGATTGATCCAGAAAAGGGACAGGTATGTTTTTCATGTATTCCTTTTTACTGAGTATTTCATGGATTTTTATGAGCTTTTAAAAAAACCTTCCATATTTTATTTATTTGATCAATTTCAGTGTCGACAACGAGCTATCGTAAATTATCGCTACTGTATTCGTCATATACTCCTGGATCCAGAAGCACCTTACATACAGTGTCAGCATCAACGTAAGCCGAAAAGTACGTTTTTCGTTGTTTCGCCGATTATTGAATGTTTAGTGTTTCGCAGAATATATCCTGGAAAGTTCATCACGGGTTATTCAAAAGTGCAGTGAATCATTTTGTGAAGTATGTGTAGCAAATATAGTTGAGCTTTTATTTAATGTTCTAACTTTAATCTAGAATTGATTTTCAGGCAAAAGAGATACCAATTTGCTTTGTACGAATGCAGTACGAAAAGACAAAGGGACAATTTACTGCAGTACGCATTTAATCATGAATGGATTGATGGAACCAAGAAAGAAGAAAGCGAAAACAGGTGCCGTGATCGTTGAGAGCACAGAACTTACCTCCTGTAGCAACAACGTTTGGAATCGGTCGATTACTGGAAAGTCGAACCTTGCAACTGGATTGTCACCAGCATTAGTGGATACGTACGGAGAAATGAATTGTATGTGCCATTTTTTTTTTTTTTTTTTTTTTTGAATTATAAGTATGTTAGTGTGTTAATCTGTACTATTTTCTATTTTGGAAAGGAATCAGCAGTAATCAATATTGCTGTATTGATGTGCTCACTCATGTGATATAATAAGCCAAATTTTTACTGAGTTGGTAATGTATGATATGGACGATGAAGTATCGTCAACCACCCTGTGATTTCTCTCATGAATAGTGAAAACTTGATGATTGACTTGAGAGCAGCACAGTAACTTTATTCAGGAGGGTTGACATAATGAATTCGCTGAATCAAAATCTAATTAAATCTTCATTCAAAGTTATTGAAGGTACGTCTCGCTCAGTGGAACAGACTTGTGTAAGAAATGATAGTGTCGTTTACAATAATGTTTTGAACAGTGCCGTGATAGCTGTTGATTCAGTTACCAACAAACGTACGGTCTATCACTTCTCGAAAACATCGGTAGCTAATACTTTACCCATGGAGGGAGGTATTGTTACCGTGGCAACAGAATCAAGAAATGAAATGACAACAGCTTATGATGACGGTATATCAGTAGAAGATGACGAGTATACTGGATTGCCGAAATTACCTGTACATAAGACAATTATGCCTCTTCCTGTTACATCATCTTATGGAGGAGTACGATCAACGTATGAATGTCCCATGCAAGCAACAACTAGTCAGGTGGTAAGCAATGATGATATGAATTTTGACTTTAATGAGAAAGGAATGAATTACGTTAATAAACATTTATGGATTGTACTTCCTTTGTTTATTGTGCTGCTTTACTGGTATGCTGTATCTGTTACCAAGAAAGCAGTTCTCACGTTTATGAACTAACTGTAATGTGTAAAATTTAGAAATTTAACCTCTCAAAATTGTTTATGTCGAATGTTAGTCGGTTTGGCGGATGCCGCGATCAAGTCCTTTTTTCGCTTCTTGTGTTTATGAAATCAAAATAGCACCCTCTGATTAGAAGCATAAGTGACGTTGTAAATAACAGATTATTTTTTCGGTATTTTGCATAAAACCGGAGAGTATTTATGCAAGTGATTTCCAGGTTCGTCGAAATCTACCTCAATTGTATTCACGCACGGCTTCTCAACTTGTTACACCTGCTATTATCAAACCGCGTGATGGGGTACAAATTCCATGCTCCCAACCGACAATTGCGAAACAACGCGTAACCGCCAATCTCAGCAAACAACATCCGCAGCTCGCTGCTAAACTTCTTCAGGTTCCTCAGATTTCAGGAGAAATAAATAGGAAACTGATATTTATAAATGTTATGATTGATTCGCTGCGCAATGCAGTACTAATAATCATGGATTGCATTGTATTTTGTGGCTCAATGGTTTTAGTTTTGATGATGATTTTAAGGAGCTTATCATTAGTTATAAATTTACAAAAGTCAAAATTTTGTAAATTTATTGAAAAGTATCTTATTTACAGGCACCAGCGTCTACAGCAGGACAAAGCATTGTATCATCATTATCAAGTGCTCCGATACGATCGAATTTTGCGAAAAGTATCATTCCACCGTCACTGTTAGTTTCCGAATCCCGTAATTTGTTGCCCTCTACAGCGCCTCGTCTAACTTCTCATCAGGAACCCCCACGTTTTTATAAGACGCCCGAAGATGATAAAATTAAGTCAGTCATCAAGCAAGAAATAAACGATATACCACAGAAGGTTAAATTTTTATTTCTTTCTTGGAAACACAATACTTCTTATGAAACTTATCATTCATTGTGGAGAGTTTCCCGTAACCTCTATAAATCGCAATCGAGCAAAAAATCATTGGAATAGAGTACAAAGGGAAAAAGCCGTAACCAGGATTCACGAGGAGCAAAGCAAAAAGAAATCAAATTTGTGTTATTTTTATCATTGGTCGCTTGCATGGCCCTATAAATTTTTCTGAATATTGTTCTGATGTTTCACTGCTTGAATCTTAACCTTAATCAAGATCCAGAAATCAACTGATTTCCCTCATAAAATTGAAAATTTATCAAATTTTTTCCTCTTCTAATTTTTAAAATTGTACTGTTCCAGCCGAAAGTTATACAACTGAAGCAGAAGCGCAGGCGCATGAAAATGACGGGAATTTACCGGAAAATACCTCAAGTTGACCAGATGTGCAGAGTTTTAGAGGATCAGGATTTCGATCGAACGGATCTTTTTCCTCGTGGTTAGTCCGTTTCCCGTATTTATATTCGAGTTAGCAAAAGCTGATGTGCAAAGCTTTAGCAAGATTCTGTTCAAACATTTTCCGAAGTTTTTTCTTAAGAACAAGATGCAGAGTAAAAGCAAAGGACATCCTTACCCAGTCAAGGAAGATTTTTCAGGACTTGAGCCATCAGATGATGAAGACGAAGAAAATGATTATCTTGATCTCAGATGGTCGGAACTGGCTTGTAATGCTGTTTCAGATCCTGCACCTCAGGGAGCACTGCAAGTCTATTTAGTGAAAAAACAGATCAGGTATCACAATTACATTTTTTGTGATGGAGGAGAGAATTAGTAGTTTAGGAGAATATAGTATGATTTCTGGCATATTTTTACGCTTAAACATAAAAACTGTAGTGACGTTATACATCCGTAATTATGCAGTATGGTACTTTTGATTTCTTTGTTTTAATTTTTGAAATCTTTTTATTTTATTTGTTGTTGGAATGGTTTTTGTCCGCAATTCTTATTTTTCATTATTTTTGAAGATTAGACAAGAATGCATTAATGAAAGAAGCTGTTACGAATGCTCCGATAATGCATGCCTGCAAACAATATCCGAATAGTGTCGGCGCGGCACTAGCCGATCGTGCATCCAATTATGGGACTGCAGCGAGTGCTATATTCAATCAGAAAAAGTTCACCTTTTTCTTATGTAATCGAAATGAAAAATTTGATTTCTATAATCAAGAAGTTGATAGGTTGGAATCATTTTTTAGACTTTGAAATAACTTGAGTTTTATCGTAAAATGATGCTGCTGGATGAGTCTTCACAACTTTTTTTCTTTTAGAGGCAAAAACAAGGATTTGTGCATTTTTCAAATTTGTTCTGTTGCGCTCTTCCGTATTTGTGCCTGTAGAGAATGTTCTTTACGAAGTGTTTATGGCTGATTTTTTTCATTTTTGTTTTTAGATCTCAACATTAAAAAATAGTAATGCTGGAGCAGTTTTATGGACTTTTCTTTCTTGTAGCTAAAAAGCTAAACTTTTTCTCAAATACTTTTTTTTTTTCATTTCAGATGCACTATTACGATCTTGAAAGGTGGCTCACCTCCCGTTCAGTGCACGAATAACTGCCTTCCATTCTCCAATCACTGCGCACAACACATTTCCTACAATTTGAATCAAAAGTTATTCAGTTATTGTGCTGAGCCATGTTGCTCACAACCAGTTCTTTGCGTTGATGCACCGAAAACTTTGAGTATGTTATGTTCATCACTGTAGTTGAAAATGATTAGATTAAGAAGTATGAAAATGAGTAGAGAAACGATCCGTAAAAATACAATTTTTTTCTGATTTAAACTTAATAATTTAATTTTTTAGAATTGTGCGTCCATCATTATGAGCTGAGGAAGAAGAAAAAAGCCGAAGAAGAACTAACACGAGAAAATGCTCATCAGTCTTGGAAACAGCAAACACCAATATGTTACGTGCAGCAGCAACCCATACAACAGTACGAGGACGATATTCGCATGAATATTCAGCATCCGCATTATCATTCGCAGGATATTGGAACAGATCGATTAAATTCTGTTGGTGTGGGTGATTTTTGCGAACTTGAAAGTGAGTTTTTCTGCGGAACTAAACTTAATCCTTGAAATTTGAGGGTTTCTTCAATGTCATATTGCAAAACCAAAGCTGTTTTGCAATTTCCAGATCGGCGGATTCAATTCTGATGTTAGACGTCATTAGTGCTTTTGTATTTCATTTCAATAAGCATTTCTCTTTTATTGTACTCGTGGAATCTCTTTTTCAAATGCTTCCTTTGCAGTGGGATCGGCTTCGAGTGGAAATGAATCGGATGTATATTTGGCTTCATTTGCTAAAGATCTAGAATTTAGTTTTGATGGCAGAGAGATAAACGATATGTTGGCAAATTTCAATGTTGCTGATGGAGAAGGTGCCGATATTTTACACGATCAACCATTTTCAGGTAATTTGTTTTGTTTTATTTCATTTCCAATTTCTTTGGCAGCAGAAAAATTTGCGTATCCATGCCTGAATTGCTTGTTTACTGCTGAGTCAGAACTGAGAACGTCTACAGCTTATTAACTCTAACGTTAGTTTCACGTTTCCGAAGGTATAGAATTAGATAGTATTACCGAAAAATACTGTGTATAAAGAATCACCCTTAGATGAATTTTACAGAGTTTATGTTAATAGTTATTGATGTTTAAATGAAAGGATTTTTAGTGTTTAATTCAGAAAAAAGGCCCTGCATTGTCCAAATCCTGTAATTTCAGATAGTGCGAAAGATGAATTTCTGCAACTACCAACAGAATTTAATGAAATTGCTGGTGGCCATAATTGGCTTGACGTAGAGCAATTTCTCATTTCCGAAGGTGTTGATTTATCATCATCATCGCAGTCGAGCAGCATATCCGCCGTTTCGGTGCCACAGCCACTAAGTCTAGCTAACGATGGAGTAACGTTCTGCGATTTCTCATCGTCGTCATCATCACATCAGCCACGAAGCTAACCTCATTTGTCAGCAGGAAAGTATTTCTTTGACTCATTTCTTAGCCGAACTCACTTTTTTTAATAATCTCAAAAGAAATGTAATTTTTTTCTTGAATCACTTCAGTCTGTATTTCTCACTGTCGTCGTTGCAGGGAGTAATTACTGTTCTGAATGGATGTTTTAACTGTAGCAGTCCAGGGATCGCACATATTTAGGCTTAGCTATCCAGGAGTTTTAATAGTATATCTTTATTGTTCCTGTAAAAAACCTCTTTTTTCCCACCAACTCAGGTTTTTTCTTGAAAACTTTTAAATTTTTTAAAATATATATTCCTGAAACGCCCACTACTCCACTGCTTTTAATAGACTTATAAGAAAATTGTATTTTTTTTTTATCCTTTTTCTTCCTAGCAAAGCATTTCTGCGATTTCGGGTATGTAAATTTCTGTAGCTTCCTTCTTTTTTAAATTTCAATAGGAACATCTCCTGGTGTGCTTTTATATATATATATATATATATATAAGTGCTTAGCGCTCAAAATGATCTCATTTAACCCACATGGGCTTATCGCTATGAAATCATTTTTTCAAGTAGTTTTTTAAAACTTTGAGAGAATTTCATTTTCGATATAAATAGAACTAAATTCAGTCGTGAAACGGTGGGGTTATTTTTGGTTATATGTGATAACTACATATTGTTAGGTTCGATACTGGCATTAACTTCTCCTAATAGAAGGTAGAGAAACAATGCATGTAGTGGTATTATCGAAAAGCCTGTCATACTAACTAGTCAATTATAAATTCCTAGACATAAAAAAAAGAAAAAAAAACTCTACCCGGTTTTCTTGTATATTTGCGCCTTCTGTTAGTGTTCTTTCTACTTAAAATTAGGTAATACGAAACCTGCATAGGAGATAACCTTGTCTGTGATGTGGGTACCATTTGTACCACCACAAGTCCACTCGTTCCAGGTGTTGTAATACTTCTTGCTTCATATTTAGTATATTAGTTGGTCGTACCGTACCAAAGTACTTTACCCTTTGTGATTAGTTTCTGTGAGTCATGTTAGTTTAGGCTGAATGCCTGAAATGGAGTCGTGGAAATATTTCGTTGTGGATTTAGATTGTAATTATGATGATGGGTGATGCGAATCGATGTGATACAGATATTTCGTCTTAGATAACCTATTATTCATTTTTTATTGGTGGCGGGAGTCTAATTAATTAGCAGTATTGGTAGTTCCATGTTTTGTCATATCAGTAGAATGTCATTAGCAGATCTATTTATATTCGAAATCTTTCAAATGGTTTAATTCGAACACTGATTTTTGAGAGTACGTGAGGATGGGATATATTAATGCAATTTTACTGCAATGTCTGATCTGTGTAGAAGGAGGAAAAGCATGTGATAGGAAGGCATTCATGCATTTATGATATTTTCACACTTTTGAAGTGCCTTATTTTCGTGGACATTGAAGATCGATGTTTTAGTTTCCATCCTTCGAATAGAGTGGCAGCCTACGAATGAGTGATCTCTTCCTTTGATGCCTTTCTTTATTAAGTTTTCATAATTCCTCCGAATAATGAGCTTTTTCCTGGATATATTCTTTTTTTTTCTTTCATCCGGTTAGAAAATATTTATGTTAAACAAGCATATATATATATATATATATATATATATATGTATATATATATATGCATAAACAACTGTTGTCTTGTTTTTGTATACATGTCTCTCGTCTCAGTCTGTATACTGTAAGTAAATGAATATATATTGTTGTGTATTCGAAATGGGGACCTCTAATAATCATTTTATTCATTAGCTGGCCTAACGTCAGAAAAACAAGGAAATGTATATGGAAATAAGGCGGGCTGATCTTTGCTTCGTTTATAATACTATGCCTTTCTTGCTATTCTTTTTCATATGATTTATAATTTTTTATATATATTTATATTTACAAGCATGTTTTCTAACAATTGTATTTAAATGGAGTAGACTGTGGTGATACGGTTTTGGATGGTCATTCTTTTTTGTCTTATTTCTTGTTTTAAAAGATATTGGTTTCAGCGTTTCCATGTTTTCATATTTAATGTTGTAGATTTCAACTATTGTACAATTTTACAGCTGAAGTAATCATGAATGAAAGTTCGGAATTTTTAATTAACTCACAGGCAAAAAGTTCACATGACAAGTTTTCATCACTGATATGGTGGAATTGTTTGGTCGTGGAAAGTGAAACATTGATTTTGCAGAAGGTGTAAACCGCATTTATGAAGTCAAGAATTGTGTAACTTCTTGAGCTACACACTCATAGTTTAATTATTAAGAGATTCTGAGGTATTATACAGCATCTCGCTGGGTTATGGATTATTATCCAGGATAGTTTGGGATCTATTATTACTTAACGGAAAGGATAATTTTTACATTTTATATTATTTCAATATCCAAATGAAAATTTACTGTAGTGATAGTTAAATTTTGATAAGCGTTATCGTAGTGTTCAATTATCAAATGCTTGCTTTGGATTGCTGGGCCTAAAAATTCCATAAACTCGTTAGGATTACCGAAGCTTTTCATCAGTTTGCAATAATCATCCTCATATGACGCCAAATAACATCTGATAAAGAAAATACTTCAAAATATCATTTTCATCTTACCGTATTCTTGTTTGATCCTTATTTTAAAACAACTCATTAATTACTGAAATGAATAAAGTATGAAAATAAAAAAATGATTTCAAACGATGGCATACAATACATTTGAATTAGCATTATCCGTAATATATAAGAAATTCTACAAGTAAATTTATTTCTAATATTAATTAAGAGAGTTTCCGGTTGAACGGTTGAATTGAGTCATCCATTAATGCGTTGCCAACTTTTTTTATGGGTTCTATCATTTATCTTGTGGTATATCTTATTTTCGGCATCATTTTGTGCGCATATTTTCCCTTATGGTACTACAGCACTTATTATTCAACTAATATTTTTCCAAATAATTTGGATGTTAGCTATTTGTTCACTCTTTTCAACAACACTTACAACACCGGCGGAAATTCCGAAACGTTTTGTACCACCAAAAAATATATTTGAAAAGCGTAATTTTGTGAAAGAAATTGCTAAATGGGTATGTATATTTAAAAATTTACATACTTTCTATTTTTCAAATTTTAATATTTGAGCATTTCATTTGATAGTGTAATGTGTGCCAAAGAAAGGAAAAAAAAATTTTTATATTTTTACAAATAGATAAGCAATAACAGGTATGCATTTTTAAATATTTACAATTTTTAAATTAAAATGTCCATTTACGTTATCATTGGTAATTAATCATTCGTCTATTGATTTTGAATATTAAGTTTAAAATGATTCCTTACTTTAATTTGCCAAAATATTCATCCCTAACCTTGTTCATAATTGTTTTTGTTTTGTTATAAAGATTAGAATTGTTTTGGAACACTTAGCAAATCAATGAAAAAGAATGTAAATCTCAGAATTTCATTCGGGAATTTCGAATTTTTGCTTCTTTTTGAGGCTAATGATGAAAAATTGCCGGTACATTATGTTACAATGTCAACAGAAGATGGAAATATCAAATGTCCATCATTTTGCTTGTATTGTAAGGTGATCAAGCCAAATAGAACACATCATTGTCGCAGGTAAGCAGTTCATTTTTAAAAACAATTAACCAGTCAATGATTATGAAAATGTAATGGATGTTAATAAATTATTGCGGAATATATTTTGAAATTTGCAATATTCAAGTATCCTGGAACAATTAGCTGATCGATTCGTAAAATGTGCCACAATAAATTACCTGAGGAAAGATTGTTCCATTACCTAATATCCTTCATCACATTGACATAATGGAATTTCAATTCCATTGTCAAATTTTTTATTACCACTAAATACTGTCAAATATTTGATCAACAATTAAAGCAGATTTCTATGATGATTTAATGATAATGATAGGAAAAGATTTAGTTATGATATGATGAACTAATAAAATCATATTTAACAAATCTACTCTCTGCCAAATAATAAAGATATTCTAATTAATAGAACAGTTAACATTTGATCAACCATTTTGTTCATTTACTAAACAGATGCTTTAATCTTAATTTATTAATTTTGCTAATTTGTAATGACATTAGCATTACTACACTTCATCATATCCATCCAAGATAGTAGTAACATTTAATCTTAATTTACCAAAAATCTTTTTTACTAACAAATTACACGAATGAATTAAAATTTTTGCAAAATTTTTAATATTAAATAAAAATAATAGATGTAATCGTTGCATAATTCGTATGGATCATCATTGTCCCATTATTGGTTATTGTATTCATATGCATAATCATAAATTCTTTCTACTCTTCCTTTTCTGGGCTATAATACTTTGTTGTTATGCTATTTGTATCACTATGCCAGCATTATATCAACGGATATCAATTGTTATTTGGAGTTTTTCAGGTAAATTTTAAAAAAAAAAAAAAATTTTTTACCATTAATTGACTATTATTTTTCAATAAGAAATTTAATTGTTTCTATGTATTTCTATTCTAAAAAAAAAAAAAAGAAAAGAAATAAGCCCCATCATTAAAATTATTTAACTAATGTTAACGTATGTTTAAGATGGAAATTTTAAGTATAAATTTTATCTTCACTCTTTCGTATAATTTATAAAATGTGAAAAATTTAGTAAAAATTCATAATAACTTAGTAATTTTATTGCAATTAATATTAAGAAAGTTAATTCTAAAGAAAAAAAAATTTTTTTCTAAAATTAACATTAAGTATTTTACTAATATGAATTATTAATAAGTGAAAATTTTTTATGATTTTATTCAATAATTTTCAAAATTTTTTAGGAATGATAAGTGCATTAATGCCAGGTTATATACAACAAGCACCACCAATTATTGATGAACTTGTTGCAACATGTTTAGTTGCTTCTGGTGTTTTAAATGCTTTGGTAATTATTAAAATTAATGTTCCTTTTAAATATATTTATACCTGCATTCATCAATTTTAATATTAATTCATTTATATAATAATGAAATTGATTTTTGTTTTAGATTTAAAAAAAAAAGAAAAAAACAATTCTTTTTGGTATTGTTTTGTTGTTATTTTATAATATACATCACATATATTTGTCGATTTAAATATTATTTTACTTGATATAATCAAAGTAATTATAATAAATTTTTAATTAAAATATTTCAAATATTTGTTAGATATGTGGCATTTCGCTTAGTATATTTTTGGGACAATTAATCTATTCATTATTACGTAATGAGACAACATTGGAAAGTGCATCATTTCAATTTTGTGGTACTAATAATAATAATCGATATTATATTACCAATATTTCTTATGATTTGGGTTCTAATTGGCATAATTTTTGCTCCATTTTTGGCTATAATCCATTATTATGGCTTCTACCAATACATACAACTTATGGAAATGGTTATTTTAAAGAAGCTAATCTAAAAATATTGCACAAAAAGAAAGTAAACAAATAAATATTTATTTGATTTATTGAATTTTTTGAATAAATTTTAATAAAGGAAATTTTTTGATTTTCTTCACATTCTCCTAAATTTAACTAAATAAGCATGAAGTACAACGTATTTGTTAAAAAAAAAAAAATACTGCATGAAAAGATATGTTAATTATTTGTATTAAAAGATTAAATGGAATAATAAAGTTGAACTAATTCGAATGATAGTTAAAGCTCTGAATTGATTTAATTTTTTAACTGAATTGAATCGAATGATTTAAAAATCTAACCTCTGAAAATAATCTAAGCTTACTGAAATAAAAACGAAAAAAATTCATTCATTTATATATAATCAATCATCATTACAATATAGCATAGCATTTTAAGCTCTTTAAAATGATTGAAGATGTGATTTCTTAATTTTTATAAAATATCAATTCAAATTTATTGAAATATACAGCATTATATTCAAGTGAATTTTTATAAGTTTACGTTGTTAATTTAATAGGATTTTAATTTGCTACTGTTATATTGTATTTGAAGTTAATTAAATATAGTGGTATGTTTTTGCTTTTTTTTGTTAATATTTAGTGTTTAGAGATAATATGATAATTTTTTTCCAATTTTATGATGTTTAACGATAATGTGATAGTATCATAATTCAACAGGTTAAAAAACAAATTATATGGAAGAATGAAAAAACTGCAAACATATATAGAATATAGGCTTTAATAGATTTGCATCCAAAAATACTCGCACAAATGTTTTAATTTAAAAAAATGAAATACATTACCACAAATTTTAGTTTGAAAATTCATATTTTTTTAAAACTGTCAAGGTAAGTGATTTGTAAGAAACTTTAATTTGCTGGGATTAATTAATCATTTAGCTAATGCTAATTAAACTTTGCTGGAATTATTTGTTGCAAGCTAAAATGATTGATATCATTAAGGTAATGCCTATACTTCATGTATCAATCATTTCAATTGTTAAGTTATGTGACGTAATATGTAAAAACGTATTTTTTTCGTATTACTTCACGTAACGCATTTTTTGCTTGATTGTCAATGTATATTTTATTTAAGATAAACTTTAAAATGTAGTACGTGAAGACGTATTTTTTCGTTTTGAGAAAAAATAAATAAAAATAATAATTTATTTAGCAAAAGATGGTAATGGAACATTACATCGATGTTGTTGACAAGTGCAATTTGTTGTATTATAGTAAATATCAAGCGTACGAGTATCTTGTGCATAAACTTGCTGTAATATTCGAAGTCTATAAATTGCTGATGAGACAATTTCCGTAGATCCGGCAAAACGTGGACGTCGATGTTGTTCTGACATACAATCTAGGAGAAAATTCCACCTTAAAGTAAATACTATTGATAGATTTATTGTAAAACGTTAAATACGAATGTTAAAAAATTTTCATCTTATTAATAAATCGACAAGGACAGAATTCTATCTATTCCACTTTACAAAAATGTAAAAAATGAAATTTTTTTTTTTTTTAGGATAAAACAAATTACACATACACATCTAAAGGACAGGTTGAAGGTTGACGTAATCCTCGATCAGGCCACGTAAAGCATTGTTGTATCTCATCTACAGTACGCTGATAATGTGGTTCAGCTCCAAGCGTTACACATTCCCATCCTAAAACTCCAAACATCCTGAAAATCATTCCATTTATAATCTTTTTTTTTTTTTTTTTTTTTTTTTTTCTATTTGCAACTAACACATTCAATTGGAAGGTTCGATGGTTGATGTCGTAATTTCCGATTAAACATTAATTAATTTAACTAACCAAACATCACTTTCGGGACGATGGATGATGCGTGTCCGATCTAAACGACTAACAATCTCCGGTGGTAACCATGGAATCGGTAAATTTGGTCCGAAATCAGTCGGTAATCCAAAATCACCTAATTTTACCTTGCATCTAAAAATTTCATCACATGAAATAAATGAATAATTAGATTTATCATATAAATTTTTCATATTTATTGTGTAAATGTACTTTTTACTTTTTTTTATTATTTATTGTGTAAACTTATTTTTTTAATAATCAATTATGTAATTTTCAAACTCTCAAATTTAAATCTTTGAAGTACTTCTTTATTCACTGAAATTTTTGGTATTTGAATATTTTATAAATTTTATGATTTATTTTGAATTTGTTTTTTTCTTCAAATTTCAAAAAACGAAAAACCTCAAATTTGGTTCAGTAAGTAATACATTACGAGCTGCAACATCTCCATGACTTGCTTCATTTCCAGCTGAATCATGACTTTCATGAAGATACTTTAACGCGTTACCAATTTGACGTAAAATGTTAATAATATCTCGTACGTATACCAACGGTGGTGTTTCGTTTTTCTACAAAATGTTAAGTTTTTGATTTTTTGATTAAAAAAAAAAAAAAAAAAAAACTGTAAAATAATAATTTTTAATGATAACAGAAATGAGCAGTGTTATGTAACAAATTCATAGAATATTTTTAAACTAAAAGAAAGATTCAAAAAGTGTTAATGAACTTCACAAAACATTCAATTTTTTGCTATTTTTGTTTTTTAAATTTAAAGTAAAGATTTAAAATCAAAGTGCAAAATGTTCCTTAACGAATTTTCTTTTTTAAATTCAGTAAATGTTTCGAAAAAAAAAAAAAAAGAAACAGTGAAGAAATTTTTTTTGCCTTTTTTGTGAATAAATAATGATTAATTTATGTCATTTTCTGTAAATTTTACCCGAATATGCTCCCTAAAATATTCCACAAGTGAACCACCCGGAAGCCATTCTGTTGCAATCATTGGTCGAAATGCTTGAAATGATAATTTACTGACAGCAATCAATTTGACAATATTTGGATGATCTAATTTCGACATTCGATATGCTTCTTCTAATAATCCAATTGATTTTTGTGGCATTGGATAACTCATCTGGAATAATTTATTACCTCATAAATTTATCATTTTAAGAATCAATCAATAATACTATCTTTTATCACTTGTATTCTTTTTTATCAATTAATATTTTTAGCTTTTTAAGCATTAAAATATTTTCTCTGTTATAATTTGTATGCAAATATTAGATATGAAATTTTAGATCAAAGAAAAAAAAAAAGAAATTTACTTTAACAGCAGCGAAAACTCTTTGTAATCTGCTCCGTGTCCGTGGATAAACATATCCTTTGAAAACAAATCCAACTGCACCTTGACCCAATTTGTTATCAGTAAGCTCAATAAACACATCATCTACCAAAAGATGTCCAAGTGCTAAAATATTTTACCAAAATAAAATCATGAAATTGTAATTTCAGTAAATAAATGAATTGCATAAACGATAGCGAATTATTACTTAAATACCATATATTTCATTTTATTTAATGATTTCCATCCATCTCTCTCAATAAGAGAGAAATATGGAAAGAACAATTAAAGTAAAGAAACAAATTACCTCTTTTCAAAAATTTCAACCGTTTCTGATACGGATATATAGAGTCGGGTACTGGTAAACATAAACTTTTACCATCTAAAAAAAGATAACCCTTGGCAGTTAACTTAATAAAAAATTTGAAATTTTTTTAAAATTCCATATAGACGGATTATCATAATTATAGTGATGGTAATTGAACTTTTATGGATAAAATCTACCATTAAAATATTGATAATAATTAAGTTTTAATCGGTAAATTGATATCACCTTGATATCATCTACATAATAGTTTCGCATGCTTGTTATGAAATGATGAAAAAATTATGTTTGGTATTGATGGTTGATACGCTTACGTATATTGCTACGAATGGTATGTTATGGATAATGGTACCTTGTTCAAGGATGGTACCCCAATAGGTACCAACGAAGAACCATCAATAAAATGGAAAGGATTACATTTGAAAAGCCAAAGTAATGCGAAGATATAAAGTAAGAACATGGTGATAATTGTCGCCCATGGTGTAACATAAGAAAACGAAACACATTCGGTGACATTATCATCAGGACCATCCATATTCAACACTTCTACATATAAATGATGTGCACACAGCCATACACACACACACACACACACACACACACACACACACACACCGAGGAACTTGTTTTTAAATGAAAAATATCAATGAATTTTCATCATAAGTTCATTATTTGTTCAAGCATACACAAATAATTAACAATTTAATTCAAATCATTACATAAAGTTGAATGAAATATTTAAAAAATTTATTAACATAAAATTAGGAATAAATAAATTTCGATGAATTCTTGACAAGGATAGCATTAAATTTTTGCATTAATATGTAATTATATATATTGTCATTTATAGCTATTTAATATATTTTAATATTAAATTTTATTTCATATAATTTTATGAAAAAAAAAAAAAAAATTAATATAACATATCGTTTGTTATTCTTAAATTGTTACTTTTCTTCCAAACATTTCAAATTATTCGCTTAATTATTTCATTGAATAAATTATACGAATGAAATGATAAGCTTTTATTCTTTCATAATTCACCGATATTTGGAACTGTAAATTTCATGTACAATATATATTTGTATTATAATCAATAAATCGATTACTCATTTCCAGTCAATAATTTATTTCAATTTCGAAATGTTTATGGCATTATTTTTGAGTGATTGCAAGAAGTAAATAAGATAAGATGGATGAGATTTATAAAGGGATAAAATCATTTCAATCATTGAAACAGATGAGCTATAAGCTAATTACACTACGGATGATTAAATCTTTCGAACTTCATCGATATTTATGATAACATCTTTTAGCATTTCTAACTTTTTTTCTTCATTTCATTCCTTTCTTCTCATCCCTTTAATCTCTCTCTCTCTCTCTCTCTTTCCTTTTTACCTCTTTTTCTTCTCTTCTTTGTTCTGTTTTTTTTTTTTTTTTTTTTTTTTTTTTGATTGAAAAAAAACAACAAATTTGTTGCTAAGACTAAATAACAAATTGCAAGCAATGGGTTTGTTTCTTTTCATTGGTTTATTGTAAAATTTTTATATTTCCGAAAAATTTTTTACGGCAATAAAAGTTTTTGAAAAAGTTCATTTTGTGAAGTTTTCTTTTTTTTTTCTCCTATTTATTTTGGAAAAAGATTTAAAATGAATTTATTGTATGCATAAAAAAATTATCGAAATAATTTTTATTCATTTATTTTTTCAAAACTTATTTAAAATGATTTTTTTACTTTTTTTTCTTTTTCTCAACTCAATTATTTTACTACTTTTGAGTAGGCCTGAAAAACAAATCAAAAGTTTTATACAGGTACATATGCTGATCCTAACGAGTTTGAATGTAAATTTTATGAACATTTATCAAAAGCTTGTTTGATTGATTTTAAGCTGTTCGAAATTTTCATATCACTTCAAATTAATATCGAACAAAAATCTATTTGAAAATTTTGCAAAAATCTATGGTTGAAATGCGTTTTAGATATAATGGAAATTTTTGGTTATGTAAATTGCAAAGTAATAAATTATGAAATTTAAAAAATTCATAAAATTTAAATTCAAATCCTACTCACAAATCAATAATGGTTGACAAGAAAAAATTATAAGGAGCCCTGAGCAATTTTAACATAGTTATGCTCAGAGAAGCATAATTGGCAAGGTATGCAATTAATTTTAGAATTTAATCGAAAAATTTTTCGGGAAATAAAATCCCAAAATATGCTAATTATTTGGTGGATAGGTAGTAACAGATCATTATTTGTTGTTTGCAAAAGAAAAATTTCATCAGTTTTGAAATTTATTTCGAGATGAATCGCAAAGTAATTAAATTTATCACTTTCATAAGCACCGAATAAGAAATAATACAATATATTCATTTGCCTTCCATAACACTTTTATATGTCAAAAATTTTAATTATTGTAATTCAATGGAAATAAATTAATATTTCGGTATATTTTATATCTTTGGAGACTTTGTACAAAATTGTCCGACAGTACAAACAGATGAGATCGCTTGTTTTGTTTAAATTTTGATTTCAAATATTTGACTTTCAATGTTAATTATAAATTATACAATTATTTGTGTCAAACAATTGTTGCATTTCCAGCATCGCTAATAAATGAGCTATTCATTGAACACTCTCGAAAACTGCCAAATTTTGGTGATCGTGAAAAGGAGCGTCTCAGTTGTGTACCATGTCGTACGATTTGAGCCCGAAGGCTATCAATCTGTTGCAACGATTTGCCTAATCGATCTGATTGTTCTGATCGCATATTACCACAGCAACGAAATGCGCATACACAACCTAATTAGAAAATTTAAATCAATTCAATTTAAATTAATGCAGTAAATAAATAAATCTTTTCAGCAAATATTCTATCTTATTCTATCTTATTATTCTATTCCTCCTAATAAATAAATTACCACATCAATGATTTATTTACTGAATTGGATCTATTTTTGAAACCAATCATAAATCGAATGAACAATTAAAATTCACTATTTTTGAATGAATAAATTATCATATTTCGTTTAAAAATATATCAAATCAATCATATCACTTACATATAGTGTCAAGATAGTAAGTAAAATAGTAACATTCCTGAATGAATAAAATTTAAAAACATGTAAGATTTCAAGTTTATTAAAAAATTTATCAAATTAATCATATATTACTTACATGTAATCAAGATAGTAAGTAAAACAGCAACACCAACAGCGATGATTAATGATAATGTACCCGTATCGATACGAACTTCTGGTTCACCTTTTAATTCATCGTGTAATGCTGCTGAAAAAGAAAAAAATAAAAAATAAAAATAAAATTTTTGAGAAAGAAAGATGTTGAAAATGACAGAATGATAATATTTCAACGATAAAATAATAATATCTTAATTACAGATAATACTTTCATCCTACAATGTTATATGATTAAAAATAATTTTTTAAAAAAAAAAAAAAAGCATGTAAATCAATTCAATCAATCAATCAACCAAATGGTTCACTTATTGAATTTTGATTATAAAATGATATGCTAATTTCCATCATTCATGTTTTATTTTTTAGTAAGTGTAACAGAAGCTTAGCTAATTTCAACGATTAATAATCAACATGTAAGTAATTTTTATTTGCAATAAAATTTGAATGGTTAATTAATAATTAATGCATCAATTTACCGATAACCCGTTTAAGCGCTTCATACCATTTATCATTCTGTATCAAATTATTTACATTGTTTAAAATTTTTCGCCTTTCTCTAGCGGTAACATATCGTTGAGCAAGTCGAGCTGGCCAAATAATTACCTCAAAAATTAAATTTCAAATTATAACTTTCTAGTTTATAACATAATTGCCACATCATTTTTATCATTTATCAATCAATAATTCATATTCTAAAATAATATAAACTATTCTATTTTCTACAAGTTATATAAGTTCACGTTGTTAATTCCCACAACTTTACGTAGTTATCTTATAGAAGTTCCCATAGTTGACGTAAAAAAGGTTTGAAAAATGGTTGAAATTAGTAGAAACAAACAAATTACCTTTTTATAATGCTTCCATATAAATATGAGTACTGAATTACCGCAATCACCAAGTGCCCAACGTCCTTCAAGTGTACGACAAAAACCTTCTGCCCGATCTAATAATTGTCTGTAAATTTATTTCATCTTAAAATTTAAACGGTAGTATTTCAAAATTTATTAAACATTTCATTTCCAAATTATTTTTTGCGAATTATATCTGTTTCATTCAGAAAAAAAAAAGCACTGAAAAAAGTTGTATAAAAATTTTGCTAACTAATTTCTTTGTTTTTCTTTTTTCTTTTTTTTTTCTGCAAAAGCTTAATGCACTTTTTTTTTTATCTTCGAATAAATTAAAAACAGATGTCAAATCAATTATTTCGACGGAAAGCGACCAATTATTTGAAATAATTTAACATATGTGGTAATCGATGAAGTTTTAATTTGAAACTTTAAAATGAAAAAAAGGTTTCGTGAAAGAAAATTAAATTATTAAATTAAATCAAATTATTAAATTAAATTTTGCAAATAAAAACTAAGTATTAGGAAGTAAAATTATTCATATGTTTTGCAAATTAGAATTATTAATACATTCGTATCAAATATTATACTTAAGTAATAATAGTAAATGAAATTAAATTTCATATTTCCATTAAATTGATATATGATTGCTAGAAAAAAAAAAAATTATTCGATGTTGAAAAACAAATGTATGCACTAAATTTTTTTTTTCTTTTTTTAAAAAAAATTCTTCAGTGCAATTTCTATAGATTATATAATGTTTAACAATATTTTTAATTTTCACTTATTCTTAAAAATTATGAATATTTGAAATTAATTATTATAGTAATTTAAGCATTGCAGAAATAAATAATAGAATGGTTAAATCTGAATAAAAAACAAAAAATAAAAATGAGAAATTAAATAACACTAAAATAAGATTTAATTATATATGCTATCATTTATTTGAAATATTAAATATTGAAAAGATGAACTGTTCGGATGGACTATGAATGGTCATTTGTAAATTGTTGACCAATGCAATAGATGCAACAAATCCATGGAATGGATTTGTTGCATCATCACCTGTAGCACATTGTGATCGTCGTTGGCAGTGACATGGTGTACCAATGGTTAAATTATGAAGTTGTTCGTTTAATAATCGTGCTAAAAAGATTAAATATTTTAAAAATTAATTCAATAGAATCAATTATAAAATAAAAATTGAAAAATAGAAATCGAAAATTTTGTAGTTTCAAAGAAACAAAAAACTACAAAATATAAACTTGAATAAAATCTTTTAAATAAATGAAATATGGCAATAGCTATTTTTTTTTTTTTCTCACTTGTGATCGAATCGTACTTTTGATAAAGTTAAATGATATTTATAATTTAATTGGCTTTTTTTTTTTCTTTTTCTTTTTTCTTAATAATATATATAAATTAAATAAATATCATTTAATTAAACTTACCTTCAGTAGCATTAAGAACATGATCAGGATCACAAATATAGTATTGTTGACCAGGTGAAATTTTAACAGCACATTTTGATACACTTGGACCACGTAAATCAGGATATGCTGAGCTTGTCCAATGTGTTAAGCTCATTTTGCAACATAATAATATGGCCATTATTTGAATTACTGCTAACGAGTTTGGTTTCATAGTAAAATTTTACAATGGGAAACTTTCGAAGATTTCAAATGGATCCGCATTCTTCTATTATACAAACAAATAACAGCAACAATAAATCGCATATTTCATAAATATTAACTTATCTGAAATTAAAAGAAAAAAATTTTAATTTTACAAATTTAAATACTTCAAAATGGTGATGGCATATTATTAATTAGACTAAAATATAATAAAAAAAAAAAAAAAAAGGAAAGAAAAAGTGGTAAAATAATTGCATCATATCCTATTTAAATTCATTTTTATTAATTGGTAAGATTTCAAGATAAAAATCTCATAAAGTTCAACTTCTTTTTTGAATGAAAAAAATACTCATTTGTAATAATTGCCCAATTTCTTTGTAAAATTATTGAAATAATTAATTTAAAAAATTTTAATTTTTCTTTTTTTCATTGACAAAAAGAAAAAAAAAGAAGGGCAAAAAGACAAATTGAAGAATTTTCATCAAACGGTTCAAATAGTTTGCGATAAACGAAAAGCAAATGGCAAAAGTTGTTCAACAAATTGTGTTAGATGCAATTCAAACCGATGAAATCACCAAGTACACGTTGTATTTTGTTTGAAATTACGGGTTTGTTGTATGTGATGATCCATGTGATCTATGTGATTTGATATATTGTGTATGTGATCTGTGTGATCCATATGATCTATATGATCTATGTGAATGTATGTATATGTGAACTTATATGTATGTGAATGTATGTGTATGTGAATTTATGTGTATGTGAATGTATGTGTATGTGAATTTATATGTATGTGAATGTATGTGTATGTGAATGTATGTGATGTATGTGTCTGTTTGGTTGCTTTGAATGTTTCGTTGGAATGTTTTGCTGATTGGTTGTTGGAGGAAAAGCTTAAAAATGTTCAAAAAACATAACATACCAACTCGATAGGATAAATACTTTTGACGAAAGGAAAGAAAAAAACAGAAAGATCGAAGGCTAATTGACAAAAAAAAAAAAGAAAAAAGAAATTTTAAGCAAAAGAAAAAACGAAACGATAAATGAAATGAAATAAAAGGAAATTAAAATAAGAAAATAAAAATGAAAAACAAAAAAATCAGGAAATAAAAAAAAGAAAAATGTAATAAAAATAAAAAACTCAAATATTTGTGAAAAAAAAAATACTTTATTAGCATTATCAAAGTATACCATATGATATTAAAATTTATCAATTTTTCTTTCTTCCATTTTGTTCTATTATTTTATTTTATATCCTAAAACTTATATTTATACTTTGCAATTTTGGAATATAAAATAAAAAAGATTATTTTTTTCCTTCATCTTATTTTTATATTCTAATGAATAATAAAATCAAAAGTAAAGAAGTGAAAAAGATAAAAAATGAAGAGTTTCGGAAAAAAGAAAACTTTTTAACGGAATTTGCTTTTTTCTTTTTTGTTATCTTTTTGTTTCAAAGAAAAAAAAAATGAAATTTTTCAACGAAACTCACTTTCTTTTTTCTTTTGTTTGTCGTTGTAAATAATTGTAGTACAAATGTTTAACTTTTGCAGAACTTTTTACAAATTCGAAAAAAAAATGAAAAATTTCCAATTTTTTTCAATTTTTTAGCTTTAACCTTTTAGTAATAAGTGGAGTAAGAATGAATGGCAAATTTTTTGCGAATAATTCTCCAAATAAAATAAACAAAAGAAGTTTAAATATTAAATAAATCAACTAATTGAATGTTTAATAAAATATATTTGAACTCTTCATTCGGTTAAAAAGTAAATTACATTTAACAATAAATGTTGCGAAGTAAAATAAAATAAATCCAAGAATAAATTAATTAAGTATATAAGTTCATTTTATCAGACAAAAATTTGAATAATGATGACATCGTGTGAAAAACTATATGGTGAAAATGATACTTAAGCGTATATCTAGGCTAAAAGTAATTAGTAGACTACTTGAAGATGGACAAGACAAGTAAGAACTTTAATAACTAGACAAAAAAAAAAAAAAATTTAATAATTCGAGTAAATGGAAATATTTGAATTTGTTTCAATAAACATCGAAATTTTTCCAGCTCTTTTAACTTTTTTTTCCTTTCCACCCTTCTACCTCTCTTTTTCTCTTTCAATTCTTTGCAAAATTATTTATTGTCGTTAAGATTTCATTTGAAATTAAATTTAATCCATTCTACCATTCATTCATCCATTAATCAAAGATATGGTGAAGTAGAAATGAAAGAATTTTGAAAAATTTTTTAAAAAAAAAAAAAAAAAATTTTTTTTTTTTTTAAAGCAATCAATAAATGTCAAAGATAAGAAGAAAGCAATCAATGTTTAATGGATTTACTGTGCAAATAAGCAAAAGTTCAATGAAGTTGCTCGTTAATCACACTTATCCATCAACTTTTCGCTCTTCTATCCTTCCAAACACAACTATTACTTATTTTATTGATGGTAGCATTTAGCAGTTGAAACTTTTTTAACAAAAAAAAAAAAAAAAAATTTTTTTTTTATTCAAAAAATATTTCAATGATTGTATTTATTTTATGTGAGCAAAAATTATTATCTAATCAATGATTACTCCATGAAATTGATGGAATAATTTTTGAAATGGATTCTGATACATTCATATTTTTAGTAATGGTATGAGAAAACTTTCACAAACTAAGTAAATAGTTAAGTAATTAGCACAATCTTATGAGTTAAGTGACAATCTATTTGGATCAAGGTCAAATGACAACTTTCATAAATAAGTGATGAGTAGTACCGGTCAATTATTAACCTCTGCGCAAGTTAAGTGGTAAGTAGTAGTGTGAATTAATCAAATGACAGCCTGTATAGGGTCAAATGTCATGGCAAATAATATTTCACAGTATTTTGTTTGCAATTTTATTTTGCATCCAAATTATAAGTGATAAAATAAAATAATGTTTAATTGATTTTGCTTTGATAAAAATATATTTGGGCAATTATTGAATGGATGGATACTAGCCTATTTTACTTAAATAATTGAATTGTTTCAACGGTAATTTATCCAATTAAATTTGATCCTTTCAAATTCCTAAACTAATTTTCCTATTACCAATTGATATGAATATCATACAACGTCCATTATCCAACTCTTACATGTTTTTGGCATACTTCAAAAATTATGGCAAAATTAATCTGCCATTAAATTAATTTAAAATACAATCGAAACATTACTATCATCTGATGAATTTTTTTATCGAAGTAATGTTTAAAGCATGCTGCATGCAATCAAATAACGCTTAAAGCATGCAACATGCAATCACACAAATGAAAAACCTTTTAAAAATTATTAGTTAATTTAGCCAAAATAAACGTAAATGCGGGGATGACAAATAATTTTTTTTTTAAAAATTTTCATCATGATATTCTAACCCAATAGAGCGTTATAAATTAGGTAATGTATGATAATTTTGATTGCAAAGGATATTATCAACTATTAGAAGTTTTTCGAAGAACACTGAAATTAATAATTTTAGCATTACTTTTAAGTAATCCTTATGCAGAAAAATGTCGCTCAAAAAAATATTTTATATATCTAATTTTTCAAAAATATAATGAATCAATGCATTTATATTAAAAAGCAAAATTTGAAAATTACATAAAATAATGAAAATTACGTAAAAAAATTATGTAAAATATCGGTAGATTAAATTTTAATTACTGCCAATAATGACCATTGTAGTCAATAGGATCAAATTAAATTTATTGCTGATTAAGTTAGGGAAAAAAAAACGAACAAAATGTCTTCTTTGAATATAAATTAAAAAAATGTCAAAAAAAAATTTCTTCTAAAATTAAAGATTGATTGATTGATGAAATCAGTCAATTAGATTTACGATCGTATTTTACACAACTAATGAATCTGTTTTGATTTTTGACAAAAAAAAAAAAAAGAAAAAAATCAAAATATTTTTACATTGTTGCAAAATTTCATCTTCTAAATCTTTACAATAAAATTATATTATTTTTCTTATAATTAACCATTAAAATTAATATGTGATATTTTGTATACATAATGTTAATGGTACTTTAACACAAAATGGTTTTATTATCTCTTTGACAGCAAAAATATTAAGTGGTATCAAATTAATGAAATTAAATAATTTCGTTTTTAGGTCTAAGTGAGAACTGTGGAAATCGTATTAAAATGTCATAGGTGGATATATAGTGGATATTTTCACCCGTGATTGCAAATATCTCTTTGATTTCCAGCCGGAATTGATCCGTTAATATTCCTAGCCATCTATTTATTTTTTCAGGGATTTTTCATCATTTGTTATGAATATTGTTAAATTAAAATAATTAGCGAAAATATTGCTTAATCAATTTTCCATATTTGTTTTATCTTTTTTGATCAATGCCATAATAAAATTTCAATATTAATCAAATTATTTATTTGATTTTTATTCACAATTACTGTTATATTTTGATATTATTGTATCAATCATAATTTTTATGCTATATTTCACTATTATCTTAACATATAATGAATGGATAATCTTTCGAAATAAACAAAAAGCAAAAATCGATCAATCAATATTTCTACCATTATTAAAAATACTACTACCTACTTTAATATAAATGCTTACATGTTAAGATTTTTATTTTTATTAATTAAAAATTTTTAGCAATTTCTTTTTTTTGTTCTCCATTCCATTACTTAACTAAATTTATTTGTATATTTCATATTTTAATGTAAAAAATGAAAGTTTTGTTTAATTAAAATTTAAATATTCAATAATATTTGTTATATATTACCAATTCATTGAAAATACTGTAAATATCAACAATCATTTCTATCTTAATGTTAATAATGTTGTAAAATTTAAACAAGATTTTATTTGTTGCAAAAAAAAAAAAAAAAAAAAAAAAAAAAACTTATCATACATCCCCGCTATTATCATTTCTACTCCTTTTCAAACATCTCTTCAACATTTATCACCTCCCGCGATAATCCATCATCTCATTTCATGTTCGTTGTCTTATGTTTACAACGACATACATTTCTATCCTTTTGGATAATACAACATTTTAATTTCTACTATTCTTACTACTACTACAACTATCCAACCACTTCAATATTCCGCTTCATTCATTTTTACATTTTTATTTGTTTATTTTTAAATTTCCATCTTCTTAAAATTATTTTAATAATTTCATTTATACATCAGTAAATTATTAAAAAAAAAAAAAAAAAAACCTTTAATATTATTAATAAAAAAAAAGAAAATAAGCAAACATAACATTGAATATTAGTAATAAATCGATTGTTTTTTTTTTTTTTTTTTTTTCAAGCAATATTAGATCATAGATAGATGATTGAATAATTTGATTGATTGAATACGAATCTATAAATGTTTTACTTAAAATGATATCATTTCATGTATAAAATAGTATCAATTTTTTTCCTCTCTTTTTTTTCAAAAAATAAATTACTTTTATTTTCAGAATTTTTTATGAGATTAACAAAATGCTATTAATTAATTCCATTTATTTGTTCATTTCCGGTATAACATATATCATTTTTTTTCCTTTTTCCCAAAAAAAAAAAAAAAAAAAAAAAAAAAAGTAAATTATTTTTACTTTTAGGATCTTTCACGATATAAGCAAAATTAGATGTGGATATACGTAATATTTGCCTTATCAAAGATGACAATTGCTAAGGAATGCAAAACTGATGAATGTGAAAAGCGATGGCCTGGCGCAATATGTCGTAGTGGACGATGTGCTTGTCCACAAGATAGTATTAGGTTAGTAAATGTATGGCTAATAATTAATATATAAAATAAAAAAAGAAACAAACAAAATTGTTACGATGAGAATATTTTATGTTGAAATATAAGGATAGAAAAATATTTGGAAAATACATTGAAGAAAAAATTAGATACAGCAATGCAGAAGAAAAAGTGATTCCAATGGTTGGATATGTTTATCGCTGATAGATGCTAGTACGGGTATGCTTGGACCACCATTTACATGTCCATTACCGGATGGTGCCGGATATCGAACGATATTGTATCGTAATAATGAACCGGTATTTTGTCAAACATTTGAAGAAGATAATTGTCCAAATGGATATGAATGTATACAATCAATTGGACTTAGTACTACGATAGGAAATGGTGTTTGTTGTCCAAGAAAAGGTAATTTAAAATTAATGAAAATTTTTTCCTTTTCATTTTTTTTTTTATTAAATTTTAAAATTTTTGCAAAATTTTTTCTTCAGAATTTCCCTAAATTTAAGAGAAGAGCATTAGATAGTTTCTTTTTTTTTTAAATGAGATAAATTTTTGTTTTTCTTTTAAAAACTTAATTTTTCATTTTTCAAATTTATTTAAAAATCAATCTCTTTTTTTTACTTTAAAAAGTTTTGCGAATCTTTTTTTTTTCAAATTTATCTAAATTTAAAACTAACATTTGATAGCTTTTTTCTTCAAATAACACGAAAAAATTTTATTTCGCCTTTTAAAATTTAGTTTCCTTTTTTTTTTTCTTGTTTTGACAAATTTACTAAAAAATCAATTTTCTTTAAGCAACTAAAATATAATCCAATAGGATATTTTTCTTTTTTTCGTACTTTTTTTTTTTTTTTTTTTTTTTACAGAGACAGCTTGTCTTCAGCCTGTTTGTCAATCAGAAGATGGATGGCTTATTCGTTGGTATTTTAACGGTGAAACATGTGAATCATTCCGTTGGAATCCGGAAGTTGAAACAAGCGCCAATAATTTTGTCACTAAAGAACACTGTCTGTCATATTGCGCATTGGTTGGCAATTAATCATTTGATTAAATATAATTTTAAAAAAAAAAAAAAAAGAAATATATAAATCATATTTTCAAAATAAGTTTTAATAACTTTTTTTTTTAGCATAAAATTTGTAAAATATAATATATAACAAAAGATAAAAGAAATAATTAATTGTAAATAATCCATTTTAGTAGTAAATGAAAAAACAACATCAAATTCAACAATTCAACATTGGTAACTTATCGTCGTTGTCGTAACATTCAAATATTGAAATTTTATAAAAAAAAAAAAAAAAAAAAAAAACATGAATAACTGTGATAATACTGTGCTTTTTCACTTCTTATTATTTCTGCAAAATTTCATATCTTTTTTTTCTTTTGGATGAAATTTTTACACTTTAATATTTTCAAAACATTTTTTCTTTCCAATGCGAAAAAAAAAAAAAAAAAAACGAAAGAAGAAATGAAACAATGTTGTGGAAATATTTTAAATATGAAGAAGAAATATTTTGAATTAGGCAATTACTTCAATTCAAAAATACCTTAATATCTACTGACACTTGAACAAGGGATTTTGAAAATATTTCGATGTTGGCAGTTGTCGTCATAATAACAAAGTTCAAAATATTTCAATGTATGATTAGAGATTTCAAAAATTTTTCAATGTTGACAATTGTCTTCATAATATCAAAGTTTGGCACATATGTTATCAAATAAATATTTTATAGTTTTCTTCTTTCTTCATTATATATCATATACTTTTTGAAATGTACTTGAAAGTTATAAGTTACTGAAACTGATTGAGATGTAAATTAATGGAATCTTTTTAACTTTTCCACTGTTATCATTTCAAACCTAAAAATTTAATTTACATGTGATAATAAACTGTTAATCTATTATCATCATCAATTCCATACATCTCTCTGATTTTTGATGATATGATATAGTAGCATAATAGAAAATGGATAATATGTTGTAATTATTGCCTAGATTGCGTTTTTAATGTAAATTTAAAATTTGATTGGAAATCTGATGAAACATAATAATTTATTGTTATCATAAAATGTATATTTCATAAAAATTCATGAATGGATCAATAATTTAATTCATAAATCATATTGCTTTATAATTCATTCGATAAAAATGATGATTTGTTCTAAGCAAATATGCAAACTTTAAATTGTGAGAAAAAAAAAAAAAAGTAATAATAACATCTTTCATTCCAGATTTGAAATCCGAAAGGGTTAAAGAGCTATTTTGCATAATCAAATAATTAATATTCACTTGTAATGTTCAAATATGACCCATGAATTTGTAAAGCTTTTTTTTAGTTTCTATATTAATTAGCCTAATGAGATTTAACTAGTATTTTTCAATCGAAATTTCAACATATGTAATTTGTTCAAGATTGTAAATTCGAATGATGGAAATAATTGGAAAATAAAAATTTTCAATTCGTACATTTTGTTTAAAGTAACTTATATTTATTGTATCGAAATCACTTAATTAATTGCCAAATAAGTATTAACTTCCATTATCAGTTATCATTTAATATTTTAACTACAATTTTGAAAATTATTTGTGGGAAGCTATTTGTAGCATATCTTTATAAAATTAAATTTTGAATGATAAACAAATCGAAATATTTCCTATCTTTCTGTTAATTCACTATTAACATGTGATTGTTTTATAAAAGACAGAATGATTGATTATTAAAGAATAATATTGTTGATTGATTGTCGAATATCAAGAAAGAACAATTTTGATTGATTACTAAAAGATAATAATATACATTGATTTTTGATTATTAGAAAATAACATTCTTCATTGATTAGCAAAAGATAATCATACTAATTGATCATCAAAAAATTATCTTATTGATTGATTATGAAAAGATAATCTTATCGATTGATTATCTTTACAAAATTTAAAAAATTAACATATAATAATACAATATACATCTCAATAGAATTAATAGAATTAGCCTTAATTTACTAATCAATCCAATCGGATAAGGTAATTTTACCCATTTATCATTCTTTATCAAATATTCTTTTCATTCATTTATATTGATAATCTCATGATATTTTTACATTTTCGTATATTTGATTAACAAAAAATACATGAAAATCATGATAATAATCATGATAGCAATGGTGGAACAACAATGCAAATTATGATAATATACATAAAATTATCATTTGCAATAATTTAAGAGCTATAGATATATATGAAATAAAAAAAAAATAAATAAATTTAAAAAATTTTTTAAATGAAATTAATGAAGCAAAGAATTTATTGAAATATTATGGTTAAGATATTAATGCTTAAACTGCATGATATTAAAATGATAATGTAGTTTTTTTTTTTTTTTTTTTTTTTAAATTAAAATAGTTTCCAAAAAAAAAAATTAAAAAAATCAAAAAAAAAAAAAAAAAAAAAAAAAAAGAAAGGATGAAGATCTTTGGTTATTTCGCATAATTACAGATAATAACGTGAACGTACGTTAGAAAGTATACTTCTACGAAGTGACTTGCGTCAAACAATTATTCTATTTAATCTATTCAGATAGCTTCTTCTAAAAATAATTTAATCAATTCGTAACTTTTAACATTTGTTAAGGTTAATAGATTACGGAAATTAATTACTTCATTGATACAATCGGAAATGTCTCATTTGATTTAGTTAATTAATTATTACATCTAGCTTTTTATCACAATACATACCAAAATGAATAATAATAATAATTGATAATAATGAATAATAATAATAATTAGTCTTAAGTATGTTAAGAATTGGAAATGGAAAACAAAAAATAGCATATAAAAATATAATCAAAAATTTAATAGAAGAAAAAAAAAAAAAAAACAAATAACTAAAAATTATTCTATAAGAAAATTAAAAAATTACTTTGAAATTTTAGATAATATTAAAATAACAATAAAAAAAAAAAGCAATAGTTGAGGAAAAGAATGGCAATATTGAAAAATGCAAAATATTAAACGAAATAGTATGATATATTAGAGATTGAGAAAAAGTATGAGATAGTTACAATTCATAATGATACCAGAGAATGAGAGTAAAATATTACACTACAATTAAAAGAGATGAAAAGAATTAATAGAATGAATAGATCGATTAATAATAGTTTGTATAAGTAATTCCAATAAAAATGATACGATTGATAAAATTACAACAATCAATTTTTTCCCATAATTTCAAAAATAATTTTCATTTGGTTTATATTTGAATTGCTATTTTCTCTATCAATTCATTTTCCTGTTTTCCTGTTTCTACATTTCCTGATTCTCTCATTTTTTCTTTTTCCGTTTCTTCCACTCTTTCTTTTTCTCTCCCTCTCCCTCTCTCTCTCTCTCTCTTACTTCACATTTTCACATCAATTTATTGATAAATTTTGTTGTATAAAATGATGAAAAATGCTGTAGGATTAATTATATTCTATTAAAATTCATTAATTCTTTTTTTTCTTTTTTAATTTTTAAAAATTTTTGTAAACTAAATGATATAATCAATTATTATTGTTATTTCATTTGCTTGCCTGATTCGGTTGCATTTATCATTTCCGGCAATTAACAACAATCAAGAAAATAGCTATGCACTTTTTGTTTCCTTACATTGAAAATAATATATTGAATGAATCGATAAAAAAAAAAAAAAAAAAAAAAAGCAATGCATTGAAAAGAATTATTTTTTTATCGTTGAATATATATATATGCTAAAAATGCTTTCCTTTTCTCATTTGTTGCTATAAAATTTATTGATTTTTTTTTTTTTTTTTAACTCATTAAAATTACTCTTATTTGTAATTATTTATGCATATGTAAAGCTAATAGATAAATAAAATAATTTTCTTTTAGCATTTTATAATTATTACATTTAAATTTTATTATTAATCGTACGTGATGTATGATATATACATACATCTAATATGTTATATTGTTAAGTTTGAAAAAAAATTAACTTTATATTTTTTGTTCTTTAGTATTATTTTAGTGTTAAATGTTTTAGTTTTAGTTAATAGAATGATATTCATATAATATAATCAATCATTCATATAAGTTAAGTTTTTTTTTTTTTTTTTTTTTCTTTTCCTTTCATGCATTGCTAGCTATGAATTAATTTTTGTAAAATTTTTAATGCAAAAGAAATTTTTGTTTCAGATAAAGTGAATCTTTCATATCTATACTTATCGAAATGTTCGGAAGTTATGGTACCGGAAATGGTAATGGGAATAAACTGAATTTACGAACGGAAATCTTGGAAGGATTATTAGCATCGATGGGTGAAGGAAAAAATGCAAAAGTAAATTTATTGAAACAAACGATTATGCGGAATAAAACAGATATGGCTGGTGATGCTTTTCGTTCGCTTGATTTAATGCGACAGGTATGTTTTTTTTTTCATGAAAAGACAAAGCTTAGGTTTAATTTATTTTAATTGTTCCTTACGACAAGTTAGTCTAAGATTGCCGCTTTTAAACTCAACTTGAAAACATGCATGCTTATTGACTGAAGATAATTTGTTTTACTACAAAATTGACTTTCGTTCAATTCATTTCTTAGAGAAATATTTAGAGTGTGAAAGTATTTTGAAAGCTCCATTAAAGTTATGCTATACGAAATTAGAAGGAAAGAGAGGAGTATATAATTTAAGGGGTTGAAAGTTCAGCTTTTCTTTTCAGTATCCATATTTTTTAAGGAAAATCGTTGGTGGAATATCTTATAAGCATATTGCACAATATAATAAGACAAAATTATATTTGCATTTGTTAGGTTTTTCAATCTGAAATGACTGATGAATTTCGGCAAATTATCGAACGACATTTAAGGACAACTTTTTCTCCAGCATTGGAAAATCTTCAGAGGAATGGATTGGTTTGTATTACAGATTTCATTATAATTTTTTCTCATTTTAACCTAACAGACTTTTATCTGCAGTTAAAGGAATATGAAGAAAAACTATTTTCTTAAATTTACAAGACAATACAAGAGATAAGCGAACAATACATGTTTGCGTTTATTGCCCTATGATTATTGCAACAAAGATGCATTAAGCTAAATAATCACATGATCTGGTGATATTGCTACATTTTTCATGTTGTATGTATACGTGGAACATCTTTGATGCACACATTTTCCATTTATATGTTTTATTTACATATTCATTGTTATAATTAACTAAATATTATGCTTTTCTATTTTACATGAACATTCCCTTTGATCATCTACCCTTTTTCATTATGTATTCAGGAAGTAACAGAGGATGATATCAAATGTTTGTGTCGTAGCATTCTTGAAGCAGCTAAAAAGCCATTTCTCTGTGAAAAACAAATGGAAGGTCTCTCGGAAAGAGGATTAGAATCTCCAAAGTAAGTTATTTCCCATTCATTTTGTCAATTGATTAAGGATAAAAGTATTCACACATTATTCAATCTCAGAAGATGGACACATTGTAATAAATGTTTGTTTGTTTAAAGTATTTGAGCTGAAAAAAGAAGCCATATGTTATTATGCTTTCCTGTTTTATTATGTGCCATTCAGTTAATTATTATTTTTCAAATAACTTTTCAGAAAATTAAATGATAAAGTATTCTTAGGTAGTCAAATCCATCATTAGGAAGAAAGTGGAATCATAAGGGTAAAATTATGCAAGTATACACACTATTGGGCCAATGCTATCTTATTATATCTTTAAAAAAAAATCATTTGTTAACACTAATATTTGTTAAAGTTTTCCGGTTAGTACTGAATCAGATCTGGATAGCGAAGCAAGTGCTGTTAATTTTGTCCCACATCAACGTTCAACAAACATTCCGCTACGAGGAAGGAAACGTGGTCGTCCTCCTAAAGTTAGACTTTATTAATTTTTATCAAATATATTTTACTTGATCGTTTCTTCTGATTTTATAGTTGGATCATTGGATATATTTACGAGCTTGGTAATTGTGTTGATTTTAACTTTTCAGACAGATAATCCTGGTAGAAGTACTCCATCGTATGTGCATATCAGTGAAATGATTACTGAATTAGATTTGGCCAAGGTATTTTTTGTATGTTTATTGTTTCATGTTGAACCGATGATAATAAAATGTTTCTTATTTTATCATGCAGTGAGGTTGCATTTACAGATGCAAAAGTTAATATTAGTTCCAAATATGGTCGTAGAATTTGAAACATAAAAATGTGCTGTTTTCTCTTAAGAACCGAAATTTTCATACGTTATTTTTGTAGTGGAATCCGGATCGTGTATGTTCATCATCGCAGTTTATTCTTATATCAAAAGTTTCTCGAATGCTGATGCTACATAATTATCGAGAGTTGCTCATTCGATATCCAACCCTTTTTCGGGTAATGCAAATTTAATGAATTAATTTTAAAGATGAAAGGCATCATTTAACCGTATCAGTTTGAAAAGTTTAGATTTGAAGCTTTAAGTACAATGTAATGAATGCTTTTCTTTCTCATTGCTTTATTTCCTTTATCAGAAGTAAGAGAAGTGTTGTACGTTATCGCGAATTTCAAAGATATATCTAATTCCATCCAACATTGCATTTATTTCTTTAATCAAAAGGATGAAAAATAATTTAATTTTCCTGTTTCTCTAAACTGATGTGTTTTTAACCGATTATTCTGCAATAAAACAAGTAATGCTATCTGACAGTGACCACAAATGAAATAATCGGATCATGCACAGCTGGAAGATATATGAGAGATTATTGGATTACTTATTTTTGGATGAAATTAATTCCGTTCTGCTTATTCACTTATGATTAATTTTACGTTAAACTTAGAAAGATATATCTAATTTCAGTACAGTAGTGATGAAATGGATCGGAAGTGGCTAATCAAAAATCGACTCACAACTCGATTAAGTGGGAAAATTTACTTTTTGTTGCTGAATGATGCTGCTGAAATTGCTAACGCAGAAGGGCTTTCGTTAGTTTATCTTCTTTTTTGCTTCGGATTTCGTATTCTTCTTAATTTTCTGAAAATTATTCATCCTAACCAATGCTTAATAAGCATCTTATGGTTATAAGAAAAAATAAACTGTGATAGATAAAAATAGCATAGCATTGACAAACACTGCTCACATTTTTTGGACAGGAAATAAATGTTATGCATTACTGCTTTTTTTTTTAGAAAAAATATTTTCGAAATCTTTTCAATTAGTTTCACCAATTCATTCCCATATTTATGATCACTCTATGAGGATGAGATTTTAATTGTTTCCAGTTTGCGATACTGTTTATATAATACTACCACGAGCATCACGAGTTTTTAGTCATTCCGGTGAATTCATTGAGTTGGAAGTTTTTCCCCATCCTTTGAACTTGATATGCCTGCGAGCTATTTACAATAATAACAATTCAATTTCATTTTAATTTCGTTTAATTTTGGTCGATTTTTAAAATTCTAAATATTGGGACTATTTTGCTATTTAAAGGAAATCATGTGGGATGGATCCTATTTGAATAGCAAATTGTAGAACATAACATGAAAATCTGCTTTTGACAACAAAATTTCATGAAAAAAAAAATCAATTTGAGATGATTGCATCTATAACTCCCATTCTGATATGGTGCAGCAATGAGAGCATAATTAAAATGAATAAGCTAAATGAGTGAATTTTTTTCAATAATATTTAATTTTTATCAATAATTTTTTTAGATATGCGGTTGATGTTTTGAAATGCTTTGCATTTTGCGTACCACCATCAATGATTCTGAAAATGAAGCAAGAAATGCGAAAAGTTTTTGACACTTCAAAAAACGGTTCAAATGCATCTTCTTAAAAATACAGGTTCATAGGAAGTGCCTTACGTGTTTTATGATGCCTTTATATATATATCTTTGAATCACCCAATATAGATTTTGTTTCAGTAGCATTTTACGTTCGAAATAGGTTATGCTACGATAATTTCGCTTACTAATCTTAATTTTAGTTTTGGAACACATAAACTTTTCAAATCACCTCTTTAATTTATGGGTCTGATTTAGTGTTTCCTGAGAGGATATATTTGGAAAAATTTTTTCGACTTGTCATATTTCATAATTTTTTATTTAATAACTGTTTGTTTCCTATTGTTAAAATATATGAGTAACATCACATAACACTTTCATCAAAATATGAGTGAAGAGTAAAAGTAGGAGTTAGAATATGAAATTAGAAAAGTTACTAATTAGAGCATAAATCTTATTTGCTGTTATTAGTTCTTAACAATGATGATTCATCAAAATATTCTTTTTTTTTTTTTTCATTTTCATCCAGACTATATGGTATACAATTATGTGATGATTGCTCAACTACATGCTATATACCTATTACTTTTTATAAAGTTATCATGTTTATGATTCAATTGATCTATTTTAATTTGTTAGCTAGTCAGATTTTTTTATTATTTCCTTTAGTTTTATAATTTTGAAAAATTATTATTATTTTTCAATGCGTTATTTTAAAAATGATTCTTGTCGTGATTTTTGTGATCATTGTGATATGCATTTGTCCGTTGATATATATACATGTATAATTAATAAAAGTATTGCTTTAATCAATTTTGTTGACCTTTGTGTTTGATATGGAAAAATGAAAACTCATTAAAAGTTATTTCAAAAACAAAAAAAAAAAAAAAGAATTTGGCGTGAAAATTTGAATAGAAGAAAATTGTCTTTTTTATTTGTATATTTCAAATTCAATTTTTTTGCTCAAATCATTTTTTAATGGTTGTTAATATCAAAAATAAGTCAATTATTAAAGTGGTTGGTTGATTTGCTGCTTCAAAAAATAAGGATTGATTGGTTTTTTTTGCCTTTATTGATTTGATCGGTTTTTTTTTCTGGTTTTGTTAATTGCAAGCAAATTTTACATTTGCTTTGCCGTAAACTAATGAACGTTTTATAATCAATTGATAAAAACTGCTGCTACTGAAATTCACTAATCAATAAGATTTGCTTGTCAGTTTTCAGATGATTTTATTGAAATGAACTGATTTTTAAAAATTTGAAATTTTTGATAAAACATAATTTACTAAATCGGTTTACTGTTTTTCACATTTGAATGGATCAAGATCAGATCGATAAGTATTATCATGGTTTTCTGACAATGCAAGATGTTAAACCATTATTAAAATTTGACGGTGATTTTCTGATACGAAAAATCAACTGGAAAGGTTTCACACTTATCTGAATATCATTAAGAATGACAAATCGAAGATTTTAGATTTTTTATGCTTAATTTAAAGTTAATGTTACGAATTAATTGAATGAAATTTTAGAAGTTTAAATTCAGCAAATTTTAAAATATTAATTCAAAACTTTTAGATACAATAACCTTATCACTTGATGTATACACGGATAAAGGAATAAAACATTTCATGATTAATCAAAATGCAAATGGTGAAATTTATATTGAAAAAAATAAGGTTAATATTTTTTGAAATACATTAAATCGGTAGCTAAATAATTTCAATCTATTCTCTTCAAATATTGATATAGTAACAATGTTACAATTAATAGTAATAATTACATTTTTTGTTGTACAAAATTTACAAAAAATATTTCAAGCAAATTTTCAAAATTAATATTAGAAACTAAACAGTCAACTTTTAAACAGAATTTTTGTAATCATTTTGGAAGTAATCGTTTTTTTTTTTTTTTTTTTTTTTGTTTTTGGCTACTTAACAAAAACATTTTAACGTTAGAGAAAATTTTCGGCGTAACTTTTCAACTGTCAACTTTGATATCGATCAATGCGTTTCCTTTGCTATCAAATACATTGTGGAATTTTGCTTAAATTCCCTTTTTTCTTTTGCATCGAAAAAAAAAAAAAACGTTGTAAAAATTCATTTTTTTTTAAAATTAACATGCATTTTGGAACGAATAATTAAAGAATGAAAACGAGAAGTTATTTTCCGGATTCAGAAACATTCTGGATGGATAAATTTTGAGTAGAACATAACTCAAAAAATACCCAAAAGTTTACGAATTTTGAGTTTGTATGAAATTTTTAGAAGAAATCGATTGCCGAACTGATTGATTGGCATCTGTCAACAAAAATCCCTCTAACACAGAATAGCCAAATAATTCTAAAAAAAGGCATTCCAAGGCCTAATTGGCTTGTAAAAAAACAACAAGTAAAAATGATCAAAAAACTTGGCGAAGGAGCATTTGGCGAGGTTGTGAAATTAATAATTCAATAATTAAAATTACTATTCATATTAGGATTGAATATTAATAGTTTATGCCTTAGGCTAATTAGTAAACAAATAGATAATATATCAGCCTTAATTAATTATTTCTATAATTAAAAGCCTTTATTTTTACTTAATCCTCTTCCTTTACTGCTAAGTTCTTTTACCTTTTCTATTCAGTTTTTTTTTTTTCTGAGATATTATTTGAAATTTTCTTCATTTTCAAATTATTTTTTGAAAATCATTTAATAATCACTTTTTTTTTCTTGCTAAAATACTTTAAGAAAAAAATATTCTTAAAATTTTACTAAAAAAAATTGTTAGAAATATTTCTTTTCAAAAAGTTTCAATAAAATTTAACATATTTTTGCATTTTCTTTCCTTTTTTTTTTTTTTTTTGTTTTTGAAAATTTAATTTTTTAGGTTTATTGTGGTGAATATACGGATTCAAATGATCATGTACATTTAACAGCTATAAAAACAATGCATGATAAAGCTTCACGTGGTGCACATTTTAGCTTTCTTAAAGAGGCACGAATTATGCGTAAATTTGATCATCCAAATATTGTTCGCATTTTAGGTGTTGCTGTTGATGAAACACCATTACTTATATTAATGGAACTTTGTGAAGGTTTCATTAACAATTATTTCATTTCATTAAAACAAAAAAAAAAAACCTTCAATTATAATTAATATGGAATAATTAAGCCATAATTATAGGAATAAACTCATTGATCTTTCGTCATTCAGCCATATTTCATTTAAAATCAAATTAATCAGTTGATTTAATCATGCTAATTTGTTGAGAATAGAATTATCATCTTATTATTAGCTTTATTAATTAGGCTTATAAAATTGATATGAATTTATTAATGAATTTGATGTCAAATTGTTAATAAATATTTGATCGTATTTTTTGTACGCAAATTGTTTGATAAAGCCAAACTTTTGTTAATTTAGCATGCAATTGTTTTATTTACTAACGAATAGCAATTTTTTTCTTTTTATTAATATTAGAAATAATGAAATAAATTAGATAATCATAAAATAATTCAGGTGGATCAACATTATCATTTCTACGAAAGAATCGTGGAATGATTGTACCACGATTAAAATTACGATTTATAACAGAAAGTGCTTCAGGCTTAAAATATCTTGAGCAAAATAATTGCATTCATAGGTATTTTTTGCTATAAAAGAAAAAAAAAAACAAATACTTTATCAGATTAATTAATTCTATTAGTGTTATTAATAAGTTAAATAAATATTAAAGAAAAAAAAAGTGTTTAATTATTTTTAAATTAAACAATTAAACCATATTTTATCATCAATTAATTTTATCTTTCAAAAGAAAAAAATTACTTAAATATAATTTTTTTTTTTTAGAGATATAGCAGCTCGAAATTGTTTATTAACACGAAATTATCATATTAAATTGAGTGATTTTGGTATGTCTGATGAAAAAACACTCATTCAAGATAAAAGTCTTGACAAAGTATGACAAATTTTTTTTTGGGTTTTCTCTCAAAAATTTTCAAATAATATTATTAATTTCTAAATATTATTCGTTTTTTTTTTTTTGCTATTGAAAGAAAAATTTCTGAAATTTTTTTACAAATTTAAAAAAAAAAAAGAAGAAAATTTGAAAGAATATTTCTAGTAAGTATTATTGCAAAAGTAAAAATTTTATAAATGATTCTATTCTAAAACTATTTGAATATTGCCATTAAATTGCAAACATTTTGGAAATTGATTTAGAAAAAAAAAAAAAGAAAAAATAATGATAAAATTGATTATAATAGCAGCCGTTAATTGTAGTAATTTTATTGTGTAAATAATTGTGCTAAAATAGTTATGACATAGTGTTAAAAAATTGATAATTGGATAATTTGATAATTAAAATGTGGCTTAAATTATTTCCGATATCGTTCGAAAATTTAAAAATTAATGAGTAATTCTTACAATAATCTTCAACTCTTACAATAATTTTGTATTTTTGTAGAAATTTTCACTAAATTCACTTAAATGATTATAGGTACCAATCAAATGGCTTGCACCAGAAACAATGCAAAATCGAATTTACTCAACTAAAACTGATGTATGGTCATATGGTATAATGGTAACAGTGTATTTAAATATTACTTAATTAATTTATTGAGCAAATGAAATTATGACACTTTTGAAATGAAATTTTTTTGGCTTTCAAATTGACTAAATGAAATTAGAGTTAAATTTAAAATGTAATTATTATTTTGCAACAAGTGTAGATCTATTTAATTTGCATGACGTTTGCATTAGGGTTGCATAAAATTTTAAAATTGAAAATTTGCAACCATCAAGTAATGTTCTGATTTCATTTTTTCGCGATAAGAATTTGAGAAAGTGAGGATGCAAAGTAAACTTAGAAATTGGAATTTAATAGAATTGGAGATTGAATTTAATTTTCAAGAACTGTTTGCAGTTTGTAATAGCTAAAGCTTACCTAAATAAGTTTAATTTACATGTTTGGGAAGTATATTCGGAAGGTTGTGAACCATACCCATCATTATCAAATATACAAACAAGAGCTAAAATTATTGTTCAAAATTATCGTATGGATATGCCTCAGGTGTTTTATCATTCAGATATTTCAAATTTGACTATAATCGAATTGTTTACTTGATTAATTGAGCTAATTAATTGCCAAGTGATTAAGGGCATTTTTTGATGTAATTTAGTACTGAATTAAGATCTCTTTAATTTTGTAATAAGTATTTGACTTAGTTTCATCTCTAGTTTCTTAAATTTTAATTCAATCAATTCAAAAAAAAAAAAAATAATTATGCACTTCAATTGTTTATTTACTTAATGAAATTGTGAAAATCAGAGTATTATTTAATGTAATTTAGTCATTTATTACTTTGATTTATTTAGAAAAATTTAAAAATGTATTAATTCCAAATAAAATAAGTTAAATACACGACATTGCAATACTTTTTAAAACTGATCAAGTAATGAATATTAAAATTTCACTTACAAACTAACCAACTAAAACCATACTTACCAATTAATTAAACAATATTTTCAGGGTACACCATCAGAAGTGGCATTAATTGTTAGCAGATGTTGGGCTAAAAATCCCACCGATCGGCCATCATTTGCAAAAATTCATGAAGAATTAAAAGGATTAATTGATATCACTGAAAATACCATATCATCAAGTGGTGAAGGAGATTGAAATGATACACAAATATATTTTTTGCAAAAGTTTCCAAGCAATTCTATTACTATTACTACTTTTGTATCTAAAAGAAGCAACAAAAAAAAAAAAAAAAAAGATGAAAAAGAAAGATTTGAATATCTTACTATATTGTTATTAACGTGTAAATATCGATTAAATAACTGAAATAAATTTAAATTTAAGAAATAGAAAAAAAAAAAGAAAATATGAATTGTTAATAAAATATTTGTTAGACAAACAAATTGTTCAAGGATAGTATTAGTATTATGTATGGGTAAGTTTTGAATAATTTCGAAATTGTCGCAAAAACTTTCGATATTGTAAGAAATTAAAATTTACAAATCATATGAATCAATTTCTTTTTTCTTTTTTTTGAATTTAAAGCAATAATTTGCAATCTATGTATTATTTGTAATTCATATATTATTTTGAAATTTTACAGTTTTCAAATTTAAACAACTTTGAATTTTATTTAATACGATGTTATTTTATTCAATAGAATATTATACTGTACAGTAAAATTGCATTTGAAACATTGATGGATTTAGCGTGAAAAGCAAAACAATCAAATCTTTCGTACAAGTATAAAGAAAGAAGTAAACAAATAATGAATAGAATTTAAATGAAGAAATATTTAAATAACAAATATGACAAATACATAAATAAAAACAATTATGCTTGTATTTCTATAC
>JABVXV010000245.1:0-96324 GCA_013365325.1 Dipetalonema caudispina | reverse complement strand
AAGCAGTAAACATTAATGATTTGCATAATTCATATCATTGCTGTAGATGTGATAATCAATACGCATTGTTTACGATTTCTGTTACAAAACATTGATTTTTGAGCTTGGATTCATTGAATACTCTTTTTTTTTTCTTTTTTAATTTCAGTACATAATAATAATAATAATAATAATAATAATAATAATAATAATGATAATAATAATAATAATAATAATAATAATAATAATAATAATAATAATAATAATAATAATAATAATAAATAAGTAATAATAATAAATAAGTAATAATAATAATAATAATAATAATAATAATAATAATAATAATAATAATAATAATAATAATAATAATAATAATAATAAAAGGCGAAAGTGCTTAAAGCAAATAATTAAAATCGATAATCATTATCCTTCGAAAACTGTGAAGAATGAAATAACCGTATAGCGAAAGGGCACGAAAACGAATTCATTAAATTCTATCTTAATAAAATAGCGAAGGCGAATTCCTTTTAACTATTAGAATCTTTTAGAATATTGTAATTGTATTTTAAATTTGTACAATTCATTTCGTTTCTAGTCATAATTTTGGAATTACAAGAATTTGACAAATTTCTAACAGATGTAGGAAAAGGAAAGAAGACAATTATATAGTTGAAAAGAAAATATTTCGAATTGATCATAATAATTTATAGAGTGAACCAATTTTTACGATTAACCAATTAGGCATTTTGAAATATTTTGATTTCATCCAATTTTGATTCCGATATTACTCATCAAAAGTATAACATTTTCATCTTCTCACACTTTCAATCATCTGAAATGAAGCAGAAAACAATTACTAATCCATTTGAATAATAATTGAAAAAAAGGAGAAACAGTATACGCTATATTATATTATGCGTTTAAATTACGTAAACATAAAATCGTCGCAACAATACTTTTTTTTAGCGGTAAGAATCAACAGTCATAGGCATACTTCCGAAATATTAAAACGAATGTTTGTTTGCATACTTAACTATTAGCATCAAAAACGGTACACAGAGTAAAGTAAACAATAGAGAAATATGCCGAAGAAGAAGAAAAAATAGCGAATATTTTTGCTTTAAACAAACAAACTTTAATCTTTGTGCTAATGAATATCCTTCTTTTTCTAATGTTAAACAAGTGAATTCATTAATTTTAATCCAAATATTCCATTTTCTGAATTTTATTGTTACAAACTAAGTATAATAATATTTAAACAGTACTAAATAATTTTACAGGATTGTTCTTTCTGGAAATTTCAAACAATACGTGAAAGTGACAATTTTATTTGTCAATAGATGACATGTATATGATGACCCTCGAGATATAGCTATAATTCCTTTTCCATTTGAACAGTCTTATTGAGATCTACAAAGTAAAATGAATGAACTTATTTCCAGTAAAGTTATAGATATTTCTTATATATATCAAAAAAAGCCTCAGTTACATTTTTAAACTTTTACAGCCTAATCAAGAAATAATGAGTTGATAGAATACTTTCAAAATCTAAAATATAATGCACTTGTTTAAATGAATGGACTGAATATAATTAACTTTTTATATTTAAATATCTATAAATCGAAAGTGTTATAGTGGAAGGGGATTATAAATTTTGTACCAATAATTTAGCCTTTTATTTGATGCCCCTTTAAGAATTGTACTTTTAAATCGTTAATAAATTTTCCGTCCTTTTTAAAATAAATTATGAGACAATGGATAATGTAAAAATTTATTGTATTTATTTGCAAAATTATATATGTATAGTTGGAGAAAACATGCATGAGAACGTTGTAGAAGAACAAATACCAAATAATTATTGATTCAATAAATACGGTTATTATTTTGGTATGTCATAATAAATTTAAGAATAGAAATTAATTCGATAACTTATCTTAAGAATAACATTTGAGGATGAACAATTGTTTGAACGTTTATCCATATAGCGTTTTAATTATTCTCGCAACAGGAAAATCAATAAATACTATATTATGAAATGCATCAAAATTTCTGGCAATTTCTCCTTCTAATCAATCTTTTATATTAATAAAAGAATAATGGATTAAATAAGGAAGAAATGTGGTTTCCCGACAACATGAAATTGTATATCCATGATGAATAGATGTATGTATCGGAAGTGCGTATTTTTGTTAATCGATTGGAAGAATGAAATAAATCAGTAATATAATTCATACTGATTCCAATTAAACTCTATTTTAACAACAAAAGCAGAGCACTTTTCCCTTATAGTTATAATCATGATTTACCAAATTGTGATTGGAGATTAGCGTGTTAATGGCACTTGTGGATCTAATTGCTATATAATTCCAATGTGATTATTTTTGACGATATATTGTTGGTTTTAAAATGCGGAATATAATAAAAAACCTTTGATCAATAATATTATCATTATTATTACTCGTATTAAGTTTTGTTATAAACGAAATTTATATAATTTTAGATAAAATTATCAAATATACAATAATATTTGCAACAAAAATCTCCTCCTTCTTCAATATGATTCAAATTTTCACTATTTTTTAACTTCATTCCTTTTCTTTTTTGGGAAATTTTTCCTTAATGTAAGAAGAGAATAAAAAATTTGAACTATTAATATTAATGTATTTAAGGGAAATTTTCATTTTTCCTAGTAAACTACCTTAAAATTTAAAATAATTAGAGTGAAACAAAAGAAGAAATGAATGAAAGAATGAAGATAGATGACAGAATATTAGAAGAGTGAAACAAACAAAGACGACAAATAAATAGATAGGTAAATACATAAGTAAGTCGATGAGGCTCACACATCAACAGTGCCTTTCATAGTTTAAGGCAGGGAGATGTGTATATGCATATATATATATATATATATATGACCTTAAACATTTGCTTACTCTAATGAGAAGCTAACATTTGTAGAAAGATTATAAGCCTAGCGGATAAGGCCAAGTGCTTATCGATTATGAGCCAAATAAGCATTCTTTCCCTCTAATTGTGCAAGACTTTCTTCTCTAATATAAACTATTCTCAAATGAAGAAAAGCCAACATAATTACATTCTTAGAATTAATTTCATCGTATAGAAAAAATCTGTTGGGTGGTTGTATAAGTATTCGTGAATGTGTGTATGATTTATGTATGGGTTCATTTGATAAGAATATGTAGGTATAAATTAAGCTTAATTCTTTGGATGATCAGTTGTGATTATCGAACAGATCAGATACAAGAACCAGATATAATTCAGATATTTCAAGCATTTTATGAAGATCTTATAAAATGATATTTCAAGATATTAAATTAAATACATTAAATCAAAAAACTATTTTAGATTAATTTATTTCAAGATATGGGTCGATAGATGATTAAGGCTAAGCATTCTTATTGAAAGATGAATTACACTGTAGTGTCGAGATAGAGTAATTTTGTTTAATGATAACATCATTAGCAGTAATGATTCTATGATATCAATTATAGTGAATTTGTTCCATCTACACAAAATATGACATATATTCTCATGTATAAAATCCTTCCAAATAGGATACAGATATCGGATATACTTTATTATCGCTATTACTTATGTCATGATATATGATGCATATATCAAACTAAACAAAAGAGTGATTAATAAAATTATGTGGAAGAGAATCATATGAATAATATCAACAATAAACCATTTCAACGTGTGATTAAAGATCGAAAACAAATTTAAAAATCGTCCTCAAATTATGCAAAAAGCTTTACAATAAGTTCTCATATAATATAAAATAGAATACATTACACTTTGAAAATTAGAATTAATTCTGGTGATACTTCCCTTCTCTATAAGCTTTCTCTAATAAATTTCCATGAAATGTATAATTAACACTGAGAAATGATAGGATTTTCTTTATTCCTTCCATAAATTGTTAATGAAAAGTAGAAAATATTCTACGAATAAAATAATTGATATATGAAATAAAAAAAGAAAAAGGATTTAACAATAAAAGGAATGTTTGGAATGAAGGAAACATTGAAAAAGGAATAGATAAATAGTTGAAACGTAAAAAAATTTTTTTTGAATACAAATATACACACATACATACACACACACACACACACACACACACACAGATATGACTTACGGCTTACACATCCAAAAGTGAAAAGTGACAAATTGAGATAAGAAATAACTAAAATAAAGATAAGTAGTTTCACCAAAATAATTTAATAATAATAATCAATAATTGAATGAATATTTCCTTTAAATATTATATTTATATTACTGTCTTAAGCAATAATATATGCATATTATTAAATTGTTAGAATAAACTCGTTATCGCTACTACTGCATTACTAATTTATTTAAAATGAAAGAATTTTTATCGAATGTTAGCCAAAGCATCGATTGAAAAGGCTGGTGAATTGAAATGAGAAGATTGGTTCTAAAATTTGTGCCCAATATATCAGTCCATCTCTTCAAAAGACATTAGTTAGTGTATTAACATACATACACATACATAGACATAGATATCACTTACGGTCTACACATCCAAAAGTATAAAGTGACAAATTGATTTTACGTTATGTGACACATGTGTGGCATCATTAGGGAAACGGACGATTTACTTATTGGAGGATGAGTGGATCGATATATCAATTCCCACAACTTTTATTTGAAGTTGCTCCAACGTTTAACACTTTCAACTATTTATTTTAATCAAAGATGAATTTATCATATTCTTTGATGCATTAGAATTTATTGACGACAGACTATCCATTCTTGAGATAAAAATTTAAATTTCATACGAAAATTTATTCTAAGTCTCCCTACTTTTTCTTTAACAAAGGTTAAGATAAGGGAGGAGATAACTGTTTTTACGATCAAACTAATAGAAATGAAGTCAAAGTGCCTCAAATACTTAAAGTAAATCCAATTTTGTTACATTTGAAGGATAACTATTAGAATTGTAAAAACAACAAATATTTATTAAATCAACAGCTCTAATTGATGGTAATAATATGCCAACATTTATTCATCATTTCCTGGGAGAAAGGTCAATTGTCATCATCACCTAACTAAAAATTCTAATTTTTGGTTTTTTTCTTTTTTTGACAAAATGTCTTTTGAAAAAAATCATCAAAAATGTATTTCATTGAATTTACTGCTTATAATTTTGTTAGATTATTAGTTCCAAAAGGATCAATGGCACTTAACTATGCACAACTATATTATCATTAAGAAATATTGTAAATAGTGAAAAGGTCCGAATGTTTTTCCCATCTTCTTAATTCATTCCACCTCCCATCACAAAACCATTTCTTTAGTAGATTGATTGTTTCTTTTCTTTTCTGGTCTTATCAGTTTCTAGTAATTGCTGCACAACGAATCTCATAACTTTATTGTTTTGAGCACATTTTCATCAGAAAAAAAAAAAAAACTCACATTACATTTCATCAATTCCAATCCTATGTGAAAAGTGAAATCCAAAAAGACTTACTTTTCAATTTATCGAAAGATTGTCATATATGAAACTAAAATAAAATGCTTACATGTTGCTGGAAATCGGAATTTGAATACTCCGACAAATTTTGACATATGAACAGTAAATAGAAATGTGCCAGTAGGATGCTTGGGAATATATAAAATGGCTTGAAGCAATTTGAAATAAACGTTTGAAAAAATTATGATTTTTCCTGACAAAAAATAAATAAAACAAGCAAAATCAGATAAAAGATATGAAGAAAAATCATTCAAGACATGAGATATATGAGCTTAAAAGTAATACAATATGTAAATCGTTGTTCGAAGTATTGTAAAATATGAAAGACTGCTGAAGAGGGTTGCAAAAATATCAATGATTACTTGGAAGTGTCACAAAATATAATAATCCAAAAAAATATAGATATAGTAGTCGTGGTATCTTAAACTATCCTGCAAATCTCATAATAGATTATATCTTCTCAATGAACGATTACAGTATCTTTCAACCATTTACTTGAACTTTACTTTAAACAAAAAAATACTTTGTTTTGTAGAAGATAACTTAAAAGTCTTATAAAATATGAATAACTTAAAGTGAAAAAAAATATTGAAAACACAATGAAGCAAAAATTGTAGGTTACACAATTCTCATATGTATGAAATCAGTCACTTTAAGTGAATGATCGAAATGGAAGCAATAAGAACAAAAAAATAAGACCTTAGGCTTAGTATTAGATATTAATAAAACGAAGCAATTAAAAAAATCGTCGGGAAATTTAGAGACAACTTGTGAAACCGGACAAAAAAATTATTCAAATCTTAAATCCGCAATTTCTATAATTAAATTTATGTTATTTTAGGAATCACCATAGATTTATGTTTATAAAATTTGATTTACTATATTTAACTATCTCCTCCATAAGGTGCCTGCTCCGCTGAATAAGTGTTCTCGATCAAATAGTATACTATCTATTTCTTTACAGTTACAGAGTTATTGCTTTAAAACTGCTACAGAATACACTGATCTTTCGAATGATGATAAAACCAATAAGCAACAGAAAGAATGTTAGCTTCTTGTTGTTCATGCACCAAGTAAAACTTTATCATCACTTTTAGTCCGCTCCAATAAAACTGGTTATAAAATCATAAATACTAATACGAGTAATGGTAATTTAAGCAAATGATGGTCTGTCCGGTATATATATATATATCAAATAGGTGATATATCTGATAAAAAAGAGCAGTACTAACTTAATATTATGATAACTGAATGTTTATTCATGTAGCTTTGTGACGCACTCCTTAGGGATTGCGTTAATTACTGCATTCACAGATGGATAGCTGAAATTACACTGATAAGGAAGTTACTTCAGTTTATATTTTTGTGCAAAACGACTTTTTCTAATTTAAATCTTATTTAAAATAACATGACTTAACAATTATTTGCTTGCCGATTCTTGAAGAATGAAGAAATAACATATTTTTGGAATTACCTTGACAACGATTTCTGGCATCCGACCAAAATCAACTTGTGCTTAGCCCTTGTGATAGCAACATTAATTCGCCGGCAATCCGCAAGCAACTCACTTCTTCGATTTTTTGCTTCGTCGGTCCACACAAAACTTAACACAATAACCGACTTATCTCTACCTTGATATCGGTCAGCAGTATCCACTTCAATCCCTGCTTGAACCATGCAGCGCAATCGTTCAACATGATGACGATAAATACTGATAACGCCAAGATCATTTTTAGACAGACCTAGCTGAAGATGATCTCATTTGTTACTCAAATTATACAAAAGGCAGTTATAAGCTAAATTAAAATATCTCAAATTGATAAACAATTTTTTCAGTGATTATTTAGCAATAAATTACCAATTTAATTATGAATAATGAAAAAGGCTTAAGTAAATATAAGCAGTACTCAATCTTATTAACCTTAATAAATAGCCTGCAAAGGCCTTCAATAAATTCCGCTTCTCCAGTGTTAACAACTTCACCAAAGTTACCAAAAGTTGCACAAAATGATGGGTTCTTGTATGACTGAGTATCCACAAATACGACTGCATTATTCAGTAAATTCGAAACACAGAGCTTGTATGCCTCTATAATACTTTTTCGCTACAGCTGACAAAGTGGTTTTACGATACACAGTACTTTACAAGATATTTTTCCACAAAAATAATTTAAGGAATTGCTGAAATCTGAAGAATTAGACAGAAATGTGATGTAATTCGAGATATTTTAGGATTTCAACATCTTAATCGTTAATTAAACGTACTAGAGTGAATATGACCACTGATAAGACCAGAAGTCAAATTGGTAAGAGTTGCTTCAGCTACCGTATTATTCGCACACCGAAGTTTATTTTCATAAAAGAGAACGCTGCTAAGTTTTGCAATCGGCCTAAAATTTAATCAAGATTCAGCATTTTTTTTTTACGAACGTTATAATGTCTCTGGAAATCATACAAATGAATCATATGGAATTCACCTATTCATCCGATACTGTGAATGCAATGTAATTACAGCTGAACGATGAACGGTCAACCGTTCCAATAATGATTTCGCCATACCTTCTTGCCTAAAAAGCAACACGATGCAAAAACATTGATTAAAACATTAGTTTTAACTTCGATTTATTTGCTATAGATTCGTTCTTCACTGCTTTACTCTTAGCAAGCGAAAGAAAACTACAACACTTGAAGTGCGAAACGAGGACTACGTTTTAATGATGCAACTCATTCTTTATTAAGTAATGATCTATTTAACTCAGTTTTATCTCGTATAAAATAGTACTTGCTGTTAAATGCGCAAAATACCTAGCTTGCGTGGAACAAACAAGTGGAATAAGCTGCCGATGATCACCAACAAGTACAAAGGAATCAGAAGCAGCAATAGCAGGAATGATAGTAGGTTCCAATACCAAAGATGCTTCATCAACAACTGTCATTGAAAAACGACGATACGAAAATAGTAGATTAGTTGATACTCCCAAACAAGTACATGCAACGATGGGCTGGAATTTTACAATTATATTATCACTAGAAAATTGACCAATGATAAAATTTCGTAGAGATTTTGAATATTGTAACAGTGCAACGATCAGCATGAAACATATTTTGCGTAGAGAAAAAAGAGCAATTTTTACCGTTTCCTTTAGGATATGTTGCATTAGTGAAACCCTATCGGTATTCGTGTGCATAGACAACTTTGCTTCCAAAGTTAGATGTTGTACATCTTTCTTCACTGAAGTTTGTTGTCCCAATCGTAGAATCTTATTTTCATCGACATACTAAAATCAATAATTTTTTCAAACTAGAAAAACTAAACTTGAAATGACAATGGAAGGAAAAATTTTTCAATTTTCTCCATTGCAATATTTTCTCCATGTGACAAAAGCCATAGTTCTGAAGTAGTTAGGATAACTCATGGATTACAAAAGATATGTAGTGGCAAGTTTTGTACCCAGAAAATATATTCAACAATTTTAAACAAAAAAAAAAAAAAAAATTAATAACTTCAATAAGTTTCAAAAGAAGATTATCAATTGCGGAATGAGTGTGAGAAGTAATAAGGACAGTGCGATCCAAATAAATAAGGCAACAAATTAGTACTGCTAACGTGCTTGTTTTTCCTGCAATCAGATTTAGCTTTATCAATTATCTATATATTTTTCATTCAAAGATTCAATCAGTAAGAGAACAAGAAACTGACTTTTCAGTACTCTGATAACTGATAAGAACGAGATAGTTTAAGAAAAATAGCCTGATCTCTCAGATTTTACGAAAAAATCTTTTCGCTTTACGCAGTTTTATCTTGGTTTTCGTCTGACTCCCCAAAATCCTTGTTTCTTTGAGAAAAATTAATTTACTTTACCAGATCCAGGAAATCCTTCAATAATTGCATAATCGTTAGACATAAGGGATTTAACAACTGCTCGTGCTTGATCACAATTTAATTGTCGTACAATTTCGGATATGCCAATTATATTCTCTTTTTTCATCTTTGAGAATACCGGTGGTCTTACATCAATTATAAGAGATCTAATTTTCGACCTGAACAGCATGTCACACTCATAATCTAGAGTAATGGATCGATAAGTTGCAAAAGAAAGAAAACATTTCAATCCTCTAAATTCTTTCAATTTTTGGGATCATACTTTTGCGAGATAAAATGAAAAGCAAAGAATGGAAATAGAAATCTGACGAAGAAACCTATATACATTTGTTTGTCATTAACCATTAGCGTAACTAAATTTCCAAGATTAAGAGTGTGTTTGAAAGAAGTTTCATGTCTCTCAAGGAGATAAGTTGTTCCAACAGCAAATGGGCAACCGTTGCCATTTACAACGACATCGATGAAATTTCCTGCAAAATTTTTTAACGGTGAATATTAGATGAAATCTGTAAGTGTTGCGAAGTGAACACAAAAGTTGCAAGGCTCTGTTAAAGTAGTAAAGGAATATTTTTTACAAGAAGCTTTAACAAGTCAAGGATGTTAAGTCACAAGTAGGCTTGTTGAAGATAGGCATTCAAACTATCGACAATTTAATGGAAGACTGGCGGAATATTTCTATACCCAGTCTTTTTCAGAAAAACAATGCGCGATCTTATCTAACGTGCAATAGCGTCTCAACCAAATGATGCGTTACACTAAGCAACCGCAGCCCCGAAACTGCGCAAAGAAGTAACACAGCACCAGTATCCTTTCCCTTAACGGATAGAAAATTAAAAAAGCAGCTTACCTTCAACGAGAACTACAGAAGCCATAGCAATCATTTCATTCTCCTCAGAAAGAACTAACAACATATCTCCTTTTATGAACAATTCATATTGCTCATCTATTACTCCATCCCTGAAAATAATCAAATTTTATTGCTCTGTAATAAGCAATAAGCTAGTTTATATAGGACTATATATTGAAAACACTTATTTAAATAGAGATAGCATTGACATTTCTAGGAGATAAAGAAGAATTCACCTTTGAAAATTAACGGTAGTTCTATTCCCTTGCTGGATGATGGAATTAAGGATAACCTTTACATTTGGTATAGAGTTCTTCCTGAAATTCACATCAATAGTCTATTCAAATATTACATACGGCTAACTCCTGCAACTCTCATACAGATATCTGAGTGAGCAAAGCATTAAGGGTTTATGAAAACCTTCTACAAATATTTTCATCAGTCGCATTTCTCTCCGTAACATATCTCCATTCCATCAATATCCAACGAATGAATCGTTTGAAGTAATCGATATGACTTTGCTTAAGATGTTTTAATTGATCTTGAAAGAAGATTTCAGTTACATTTGACGCAGGACGGTGTTGTAATAAGGAGCATGATAAGGCATGATTACACCATTTACAAGCACGTGTATCGAGGAGCGGCCCTGTAAAGATGATAATGAAATTTCCATATTTGATGTCAAAATAAAAGTTAACTTTAAATTTTTCGCAAGAGTAAATTTATGAGTAAAAATTTCTACGGAAAATGAAGTTATACCATCCTTTCAGTGTTCACCGTTAAGAGCCATCCGTGAACACTGAACACGTGCTTGTACTGATTAAAATTGGAAATTTTTCACATAAGAGAAATTGATCAAACGGATAGATTCTTTTTTTCTGACAAGATGACGTCTGAAGTTTGGATATTCATAACTAAGCAAACCTGGAAGATTATCAAATGAAGTACTACTTATGCCTGTGGCAATTTCGTTGCGCATATGTAGGATTCCCTTGAGATCGATCGTTTTGGGAGATACAGTTCGAGAGGTTTCATCCAACAAATACAGCAATAATCCACTTTCAATGGTATCCTTCAAAAATTAATATGTAAATATTCATGTCCATATATATACCTTATTTAGCTCGGGTTTGCATGTTTTTTAGAACAACTCATCTACTGAGTATCGTATTTATCATTGCGTGTCATTTCCAATAACTTAACATATTGCAACGTATCTGAATGTGAAACCTTCGAACCTTAAAATATATCAATCCACATCAAACAACATTCAAAACTTCTTTAACTATGCTGTTCAGTGAAATGAAATTGGAATTCAAATCTCAAAAGTATAATCAAGCCTGATGAAAATCCGAATATTTGGATTTGGCACAAACCTGTTTTGAGGCTAGGGAAAGACAGTAAAGCATGACCTGCGTAACATGCTCTGTATTTGGATTTGACTTGCCAGTTTTCAATTCTACAGGGATCAGTTTTTGTTCTCCATTTTTCTTTTTTATCTGAAATTTGAGATAACAAAAGTTCTTTTAAAAACCCTGCGACTGATTAGCTTGCAATAATATCAAGCGAATGGATTTTATTACACAAGATATCAAGTTAAATCTTATCAGCTATATTTTATAAATGAGATAAAAGGAAACCTTCAAAGTGCAATCAATTTTGGCTTTGATACCATAACATGAATTCCAAATAGATTCCTCAACATCCACTACTTCCATAATTTTGGAACCAGTTTGCAAGGATTCATTTCGACCTTTTGGCGATGGCATATGAGTTGACACCCAACGAGTAATCGTTTTAAAGTAAAGGCACAGTTCGTCCTCAATCTAATAAAATTTCAATAACATTTTCAGAAAATCGTTCAAAATCTGTGGGAAATCGAAAATAAACCTCTTGAGATGAGAGATTTAGAGCGAAAAGTTGTTCAGCATACTGTTCGTGTAATTCTTCTCGCCACAGGTTAAGCAAATTGCTCTCAGCAACGTCGAATCCTGAACGTGTAATTGCAGTCTAAAAATCAAATTGAAAATGGCTAAAAAAATGAATTTAATCACTACTTCTACTTTCGCAATGATTGCTTCGTGTCCAAGAATTCCACTGGTCACTTTACTGCAGACAATACTTTGTCCGTGGCTATGCTTTTCTCAGTGGATAATAAACAAAAAAGTCTGACTCTTTGAATTATGCCATCTTCCACCAAAATGATAAATAAAAACATCAATGGAAATATTATGCAAATAGGAGCAATTATTTCATCTACATGGTATTGCATACTTGGAAGAGCTCGTGAATCACATTTCCGACTAACATTTCCTTCGTTGTACTGCTTCGTCCTTTGAAATAATGCGAAAGTGTTGCTTTTCGACGACAAGATGTAGCTTGGGCAATAAGTGTACATGGCACCAGAACATTACGTTCCACGATCAATACACCATTTTCCCAGTTTAACAGTAACTCCTAAAGGATACTTTAATGCAAGCGTACGAAAGCAAACATAACTAAGATATATCAGCTAATTTATGCACATTATGTACATTTTCCTATCATATATGATTTTTTGAAATATTAATTGTAAGCGAAACTTTTAATTCTTGATTGAAGAATGTATAACCACTGTAATGTGAGATTACCTCTTCTCCTTTCATTTTAGCACCAATAACACGCAAGGAAGAACCAATCTTGACTGGAGTGGATGACCATATTCCTTCTAGTTTTACGCGGTAAATTTTAGACGTATTTTCACAAATACAATCCAGTTCACGTAGTTCATGGTTATTACCATCAGACAGAGAAACAACACGAACATTGATAATAGATGGTTTATTGAACCCGAAAGCAATGGATAAATCTTGGCTATCTGCAGCGAAGCTTATTAATACCAAAACAGATGAAATTCATAAAAGTCAAATTATAGTAATCTAGAGAGAAAGAACAGAAGTTTTCGTTACAATTGATGGCAGAAAAGATCGTTTATTTAAGGAACTGAAGGAATAAGGGTGATAGCGGTGAATGCTTATAAAGAAAACTGAAACGAGGATTAAACTTTGAATCAAAAGATGATTACTGATTTAGCTGATGGAGGAATTTAAGTTCGAGACAACTTGGTAATCAAGACAAAGTCTTTCCCTTAGTAAAATTAAGCAACTTTCGAATCATTCCATTATTGAATGAAAATCTGATTCAACCATTCGAGCCAATATTCATGACAATTAGCACAAAATTGAATTCAAGTATGTTTAAATTTTACGAGCAATCAAAATCACTACTCTACCTCGTTCCACACAACTGACTGATAAACGTTTAGGGCGTTTCCGTGGTGGTATACAATCAGAAGAGATAAGGTCAGCAAATGTTGCAGTTGATGCCATAGAATCACTGATATCATTCGTAATAAATCCAGCATCATTTTCCTTCCATGTACTGCTTCCCGGTAATTCCATTATATCACTATCAAATAAGTCCCGAAACAGTAAAAGACTCAGATTTGCATAAGTCAGGAGAGAAAAAAAAAAAATCAAACGATGATAAGTACAATATGACATGATACAATTACAAGCACTGTTTGCATTAAACGAAGTACCCATACCTATTGGATATCTTTTATCTAAAGTGTATACTTGAAGTGACTATATCAGAAAGATCTAATCGTACATTTGGCTGGATCAAATTGATCCGTTTAGCTTATATCAATGCATGAAGCTCTCATCATTATAGCATTTATCTCTTATCAAATGGTTTCATTCATCATTATAATTTGTCGAATTACTGGTTAACCTTCACTTCATCCTTACAGTCCCTTATTCGTACGTTAAATTAATTACCATAAGTATTCTGTTGCCAACCACTTCTATCATTCATTCAAAAAATAAATTTTAAATCTTTAAAATTCAAATTTTTGGCATTACGCCAGCTTCCAACTGTAACCCAATTGTGTTTCGCAGCAACTGTCTTATTTAGATCTGCGTGTAGGGTGGTTGAATGTTTAACGTGAGATGACGTGACCTGGTGAGATAGAGGTTACTCGCGCTATAATTTGTCCTCCTTTGACCTTAGAGTTTTTGTGGTGTGCGCTGCAATTACAACGAACAATGTGGAGTTAATCCGGTGACCATAAATCAGCCATGTTTTGCCTGTTTGGGTGTTATCGTTTTGACTCACGTATATAGTGCGTCGTATTAAGCATTACTATATTGACATCAAATACTTTCAAGCTGTCAGAATTATGTAATCATTCAAACTTTTAGTATGCAGTAAAGTATAATGTCGGATGATAAAAGTATCCAGAGGATAAAAGGTCAGGAAGGTGAGAAACAGGAGCAAGAGCAACCTCAGCATTTCATGGGAAGAACGGAAGGAAGTGGAAGCTTAAAGATAGTGGCTGGCGAAGGCGGATCTGAAGAGCATCATGGAAGTATGTTCGGGAAAAGTTCACATGAAGCTTCAATCAATATATCTAACCTTGCTGGTTCGTTTCTCTTTTATCATGACTTTTCATCAAATAGGATTTTATGGTTGGGTAATAATATCTATCTTGTCGGCTGCAAGCAACATTTTATCTGTTAATTATGTTGGACTGAATTTTCCCAAAATCGATTCCTTCTCAATAGCTAATAGATTTTGCTTTGAGACTGAAAAGGAAGCTGTAATGGATTCTAGAAGACTGATATACTGTAATATTTATATTAGAAAGGTAAAGGTAAAGATAAAGGATTGTTTAAAGCTAAGCACAGTTAGAGTGTAAGATATCATTGTGACATTTGCGTCGGTAAAGTAATGAATAGTAGTTTAGTTAAAAGAAGTGTAGTTAAAAGGTAAAATATTACTTTGGTGCTTTTATGGAAGCAATTGATAGTAAAAGTTTAGTTCAAGTGCTAATAATATTAGAAGTTAAAAATAGGTTCACTTGAATTAAAGTATTCAACAATATCAGAACGATCAGTGATTGTGATAATCATATTAGCAATTACTTGATCAAGTAAGTCAAGTGTGCATAGGCTGACCTATTACTTCGATTGTTTGATCCTACATAAAGAAAAGAGAAATATAATAGGTTTTTTACGATAAGTCCGTAATTGAATCCACTAACGATTTCGCTTTGAAGACATACTTTTTTAGGAGGTGCTTTTTCGGAAGATGCAGTTTTGACTACTGAACATGCTTCAAGTGAACAAGGGGCGAAGGATATTACATTCGATGTGACTGAACTGAAAAAAGAAAAAGTCCGACTGGGTATGTCTGAGAAAAAATTCTTTACTGCAAATCCTATCTCTGAGCTTCTTAGCTGCATTAGGCAATATAATCTGTTACTGATTGCGATAACTTTCTGTCTGATTTTTTGTAAGCTGATTCTTTCATTAACTCTGTCGTCCGTGATTTCAATGTAAAATAATTTCACACCATAAGTTAATGCCGGAAGTTTTGACTTCAAATCAAATACTGAAAATGAATTATAGAGCACGTTTTATTTCTAACAAATGAAGAGTTGGATGCGGTTCGAGATAAGCTGTATGCAGTTAGTGAAGCGGAAAATGCACTGAAAAAAGAAAATGAGGAATTGCTGCGGGATAGAAACCAACGGATGGCTGCGATGCGAGAGCTGGAAGCTGAACGTGACCATATATTACTTGCAAAGGTATTTCAATGAGCACGAAAATTTTCACTTTTCATTTGATTTTCTCGATTCTGCAAAAACTCCGTTTTTGGCTCCCACTTTCATTTTTTGTAGTATTTTGTATTTTAATCCTGAAAATTTGAATTTCAGAATGAATGTGAACAGAAAGCTGAGATGTTGTTGCGTCAAAGAGAGGATTACGAAGGGAAAATTAATCGCTTGAATCATGACAAGTCGCTTATTGCAAGTAGGTTGTGGGAATGCTTTATTTTTCTTGCCAGATACTCTCAGTTACTGTTGTTGAATTATGAGTGTTATTCATTGTTAACGAATGATAGAGTTTGTGTCATGAACTTTATTTGACATTTTAGTACATCTTGTGCCAAAAGCAGTGTGCCGAAAGCAGTGAGAAGTTTCGTTATTTTTCTGCGAGCAAAGTATTTAGATAGTGTGACCGTTACAAAGTCATTTGGATTTCGTAATTTGCGTCGAAATGACATATATATTAATCTAAATGTCAAGAAAGATAGAGGAAATTGACGTAGTCGTGAATAATGCTATCGATCTGTTGCAGTATGAGCTTTTGAAATTTGGTGATCCATTTTATTGTATTTACAGGCGATTTGCAACTGCAAAAAAATGAAGTGGCGAAATTGATAGAAAAGAATGTTTCGCTAGATGCCAAGCTTGATGAATATGCCAAACAAAAGCGAATAGTTGAGGTTTGTGATTTCGTGCTGAGAATGAATAATGATTGAGTTTTGCGATTTACTATCGAGAATGAATAATCTAGGCCTATAACTAGATATTTAAAATGAATACTTTGATTATTTGAAAAACAAATGGTTTTGTAGGATGACTGTTTGTGCTTTTATCTTGCAACAACAGAATTCGGTTTATTTCAGTATGAAAAAGAGCGTTGGGCTCAGGAAAAAGAAATATATCTGCACAATAAAGATTGGTTTATGAATGAAATTAAGGAACGTGATCGGAAATTTGCTGTTTTAAGAATCGAAATGGTAAAATATAGGTTTAATTCTATGCAAGGAGCATATTGCCCTTTTTCACTAATGTGATATAACAGAAGAAGGTATTAAAAGGAAGGAATTTGTTTATTTGATGGGTCGGTTTCTAGAATATTCAACTGTTTTATTAGAAATATGTTTAATATTTTACTGGGGCACTTAAATATATTTAATGTGCCAGAATTAGCTGTTGTATGACTTATTTTTGCATTCTCATGTTCCGTAGCATGATTTTTCATCTGCGACTGCACAGCTTTTGATGTCTCACCACCTGGACATTAATTGTCGTTGAGACACTCAAATTATTCTCGAACCGAACTAGTTCTTCGCTACTTTTTTAACATTAAATAGTAAGGAAGTTCTGGATCTCGATGGCTAATGAAATACTTAAATACAATTTCTGATTTTCTCTTAAAAAAATGCCTTCAGAACCTTGAGGATATCCAGCGCAGCATATTCCTTCGTAATAAATGGTGGTAGCAACTAAATCATTTAAATAATTGGTTTTTTAAGTTATCTGGTCGTAGCGAACAGCATTATTTTTGAACTGAAGTTAAAAGCAATTTCAGTGGGAAACTTTGTGTCAGGTTTCTGCGAGTTACTTTTCTTTTATCTTTACATATTCAGTCATATTATAAAACTGAATTTTAGGTCCGATACACTGGTGAATTGCAAGCGGAAATAGCATCTGTCACGGACAAGTACGAATCTGCATTGAGTGATGTTAAGAAGCTTACAACAACACTTGCTGATCGGAACAAGGAAATACCTAGATTGAATGACCGCATCAAAGAGGTAATGATAACTAAAATTGTATCCTTTATCATGGTATTTTATAAAGACAGTTTTGTTCATTTTGTCGAATAATCAAAGCTGTGCTTAGTGACTTAGTGATTCATTGTTTATTTGACAAGATTTTGTGATTGGAATTCTTTTATAGATCTTAGAAGATAATGCACAGAAGCTGAATAAATTGGAAGAAGAATTGCTAGCAAGTGAACGACTTTGTTCTGTTTACAAAGAGGCCAGTGATGATGCGGAAAATAACTTGCGGCAACTAAATGAAGACTTTGAAAATCGTGGAAGACTGCTTGAGGAATCCAAAAATGGTTCGGTTTTTATTATCTAATTTATATAATTTTAAAAATACCACTATTACTACTGTTTAATTATCATTTATGACTTGGTAAAAGAGATTGCGACCAGTTTTCTTTCTTCATACTGACTGTATTTTAGCTTACGATTCATTGTGCGTTGAGTTTGAAAAAAGGCAAGCAGCTTTCACCAAAGAAGTCGTTCAGAAAGGTTGGTTCACATATGGCTTTCTGATGAATTCAGCCTTCGTAGAGAGTTTTAGAATAGGATGGTTAGGAAGGTCAAGGCTCGTTCAGTTTTACTGTAGATTTTCCACACTATGGCTGGTTTTACGATAATTATAACGCTTGTCCTACCCTCATTCTACTGCCTGAAACCGGCGGTAGTTTTTTCCTTACTGATATATGTAATATTCGTTTGATGTTTAGGTATCCTCTTTTGTGTAAAAGGGATGATCGTTTACATCCTTGTTGTTCACATTACATAAAATTTTGTAACTGGATTAACTTGAATTAGGTGAACAAATGTTGTTATAGTGTGACTAAATTAATTAATTAAGAAGTTTCTCTCATACAAAGAAATATTTTTTCAGATAAAAAGATTGAAGAGTTATTGGACGAATTGCAGAAAGCCAATGATTTATTGAAATCTAGGCATCGTGGTAGTTTCTAATCTTTTCTTTTACTTGTTCATTTGTAATCAAATACTGGAATTCTTGTACAAAGAGCTAAAGTTCGAAAATCTCGATAGTTTGTGCTAGATAGATCAATTTCTAGCTTTTCTTTATAAGGTCTTTCTGCAGTAACACTAACAGATGATGAAATCATGGAACTATCGCCGGCAGCTGCTGCAGCATCATCCTTAATTCGTGGCGGCGTTTCACTGACGAGTATTTATCGGGAGCATTGTCGTGTAGTGGCAGAATTAGAAGAAGCAAAAGCTGAAAATAAACGTATTGAAAATTATTTCCATGAATTGGTTGAGGTATTAGTTTTTCATCAGAAAATAGTAGACTTTTTCAGACAGGCTGACCTTTTTAGACTTACGTCAAACTGATTTGCAGAACAAGCTAACTGGATACCAATTAATTAATAAATGTTTTTAAATGTAGGTTATATAAAAATCGTTCAATATTATGCAGGATATTGAAGCCAAAGCACCGCTCCTTGCGCAACAACGTGTAGAATATGAAAAGATGTCGGATTTATGCAACAATTTGCAAGAACAACTGCAATCGGCAGAGCAAGAGCGGCTGAAACTTGAGAACGCTCGTGATGCTGCAACACGTGAATTGACATACACCCGAGCTGAACTTGAGCGATATCAGCGGGATGTGGAGGATTTGAGCAGACAAGTAATCCTTAATTTATTTTGTAATATATTTAGGCAGGATTTAAGTAATTTTCATTTTCCACGATATTTAAATGATATGGGAACATATGCCAGTAGATGAATTAAACCGAAGAAGCTAACATCATGCGCTTTCTTACAGAGGCCAGTGTGGAGGAAAATTAATTCTGCAATGCATGAAAATTAATTTATATGCTTATTTTTGTATCACTATTTAAGAAGTGTTGTAAATTATAATTTCTAGAGATTCAGTTTGTTTCTGTAGAATACTCTGGTCTTCATTTAAGAACGTATTTGTAAAATTTCCCGAAAACTGTTCAAATTTTTTCAGGTTCGTCACTTGTTACATGCAGCAGAAGTTGAGAAGGTACGCAACACAGATTCACCGCCAATGAATGATGAAGACCGCGACATGCTATGGAATTCAATTGGTGAGATGCAAAAAGTAAACCAAAAATTGATGTCCGATTTACGCACAGTTAATGCTAATCGTGAGCGCGCAGTAGAAGAGGCTAAAAGTGAAGAGTATGTTGAACAGTATTTCTTTTCAGTCTTTTGATTTCGTAATTGTATTATGCTTATCACTTCATGTTTCGAAATTGATTAGTTTTTGAGCTTAAAATTTTCCAATTTCCAGAATTAACCGACTTACCGACGCTCTCAGTGATGCTGTCAAGAAGCTGGATTTTCTGAAAGATGAAAATTCAAAGCAAAATATGGTGATTGAAGAACTAGAGAAACAGCGTGACACGTATAAAAAAGTTGGTAACGAGAGGAAAACATTAGAAGAAGTATGATTTTTATATTTCCTTTTTTTTCAAGATAATTGAGAATCAAATACTCTTCAGGTTACCAAAATTTTTTTCATTTCGGTTCAAAATATATAGTTTTGTTTTGCTTTACCCTGGACATTTTACAAAAGTACGATAATCTGTTTCCATGTTTTCGCATTCACGGCTAAAGCAGTTAGTAGAGGTGTTACTATTACAAATTTACAGAAATCTTTTATAGTCTCACGCTTTGACCAAACGGATGCAGGAAATTGACTCTGAGAATGCAATATTGCGAGTGCATTTGGAACGGGCTGAGAAGAGCTTAGATTTGTTTCGCGAGGAAAAACATCATTCCGATGAGTTAGTCATTTTCATTTTTTTTTTTCATAAGAGAACTGCACTAAGTGACATTTTTTTAGCATGTTTATACAAAAATTTTCGATTCACAGATTTTTACATTTTGAAATAAACTGATTTACTTAAGACTTCTGCAAGCACGAATTGATCAGCAGTTTGCTTTGATTGCTGAATTACGCAAAACAAACGGGAAATTGGAAGCTGATATCGAAGTACAGAGGCAGACACAACTGATGCTTACAAAGCAAGTAAGAAAGCCTTTCATTGTTCAAAAAGTGATATATGCATTTTTTCTACTTGCTCAAATAATTCTTTTCATGTCCGGCGTTTCTCTGGTAGTTGCTAGCAGGAGCTATGGAGTATGTACTAGTTTGAATCTCTGTTCGGTATCTGAATTCGAGTTTACCCAGTAATTTAGACGGAAAAACTTGTGCATGTCTCATCTCGTATATAACATTTGTATAGTAGTAGGGAATGTACATCTCGCAGCAATTTATCGTCTGCTAACACTAAGATTAAATTCTTTTCTTTTTTCATTATGAAATATAATGAAAGTCGAACTCGGAGTTTGCTACAACAGAAATCAGAAAGTAATTTACAACATTGGCAAACAATTTCAGCGTAATATTCTCTCATCCAATGAGGAAGAATAACAATGACCGCAAATGAATCCTAAAAAGTTTTGTCGTAAAATAACATGCATATTAATATGTTCAGCAGAGTAAAGTTCATCATCTTATGTTACTTTTGCTTTTCGAAAATTTCGATAGAGCAGAAATCAAATACATAGAGTTATAAATGTTAATACGCCACTTTGTGCAATTTGTTTGTACGAAAAAGCCTGCTTATCATAGCAACTTTCTCTGAAAAAAGGTCTTTAAGTGTAATGTGAATCTTAGGGAATGCTTAAAAACATATCTGAATGAAATAAATAGCTTTAAGAATAAAAGTGAATAACATAGCAATAAAAGTACCATCTTTATTAAATCAAATGATCGTCTTTTCAGTCAGAAAATGATTTAAACGAATTAAGTATGGCCCGTGAGAAGTATGTCAAAATGGATAACAACTATAAGATGACCGATGAACGATGTAGGAAATTGCAAGAAGAGCTTATGGAAACGAAGGGGGAAGTTGCCAAATATAAGTTCGTTAATGTTCTATGTCATATTCAAGATGTCATTCATAATATAAATTTCAGCAATGTTGATCATAGGGTTTGAGAAGATGTATGTTGATAGTCTCTGTTTCCAAATATTTCTGATATCTTATATTTCGAATATGTTTTCAAGATACTAAAAGAGATGCAACTTTTCGCTGCAGGACTGATGTGGAAGCTCTTATGGAACAAGTTTCTCTTCTGCGAAGCACGGAAGCGCGATTACAACAGGAGTTGCATATTCTGCGAGAATCAAATTATAGTAATGAAAAAATGTCGTGTACTTTGAAGCAACTAGAGGTTATCATTCAACTCTTCTAAATATCGTTTTTCTTGGGAGAGATGCAACTTTTTTTGTAGATTTCAAAATACTTCTTAAATAATAACACTCTACGGTAGAAAGGAGAAAGCGAATGATCACGAAAGAAAAATGGGTTTCCTGGTATTTTGGATTAACTTCATAATATATGGGCATTATTGGAAAACTTCTTTTCAGAGTCGTCTACAGCATAACGATGAAGAAAAGGTGAAGATTCTCGAGGATCAATTAAAGCTTGCAAAAAATGAAAATGAATCGTTGAAGAAGTTCGTTACCGAAATTTCAGAGCAACATCGTTTGATCAGTTTAGATTTGAAGGCATGGTTTTCCAAAACTTTTGTTTTTTATGGATTTATAGGTGAATGAAAACGGAATATATTCTCTCATTCAGAATCGGATTTCGTAGAAAGAATAATTCTAGATGACAACGAATAAAATCCAAACGGAACGTGATCAGGCATTGGCGAGCAAGAAATCAGCGGAAGAACGATTTACTTGGAAAGATAAAGAATTAAGTGAATTGCAAACAAAATATGATGATTTGATGAGTCAACTAAAAACACCAGATACGTCTCTTGGTTGGTGAATTGTTTTTGAGTTGAAAGTGAAAAGAAGTCGCAGTTCCTTTCCAGTTATCAACAAAATCTAGTACAAAACTGCTTGAGATTCATCCATTTTGTTCAAATTTGAAATTCTGCGATAATGTTATGGCTACATGACCCGAACTTATTATTTTCTAGAATCTACCGATGGCGGTTGTAAAAAAGAGGCACAACAGCTTCGAAATCGTAACAGTTATTTGGAAAATCAACTGAAAGACATGTCTCACAAACTGGAAGGTTTCTTAATTTTTTTTCCAAAAACTACTTAAAACTGTCAGATGTTTTCATGAAATATCACTAGTCATATTCAGGTAGCGCCAGTCATTTTTCGGATTTTCACAGAATCTTTTGATCTGGGAAATGAATGACATGGAGGCACTACGATTGCTTCAATATTATCGGAAATTTCAAAGAAATGTTACTATAAACTTCAAATAAACCAAGCTTTGCTGCGGTTTTAGCTCATAACGTCATTATATTTTGCTCATAATTTTGACAAACGGTTTGACTGGAAATTCCTAGTAGGTTTCATACATTACTGGTGTTATCCGATATGCAGTTGTACGTGTTGCATTAAATTATGGTTAAGCTACCATAGTGAACTGATTGCAAGGTAAAAATGTTTTGAGTGCTGTTAATATGCCATCTCTTTTTTGAAACAACTGAATCGATTTTTCAGCAAACGAAAAAATGCTGACGATACGTGAACAAGAACTTGCTGAAATTAGCAAGTTGAGTAATAACATGGAAACAACATTACTAGAGCAGGGAACAGTTAGTTAATTTATTCATTTTTATCTGTTCTACTTATTATTTTAATTATTATTATTAGTTGCATAATACTACACATTGTTACAGAGCGCACTTGCGGAACGAAATAGTCTGCAAGCAATGTTAGATTTGGTAAAAGGACAGCTGGCTGAAAGGTTGTTTTACTTATTTTTCCTTGCATAGTTTAAAAGATTAAGAGCAAAGTATTAATAGATTTCTTCTATTGCTTAGTAAGAGTGATGAAATGTGAGATAATTTTTGCAATCATATTATTACTGCAGTATACCCATGAAACATTGAAAAAATCCTCTAACATCCAAGTAGCGAGTAAAGCAATAAACTGAGTGTCGTAAAAATCATGTCTCACAAATGAAGCAGGCGTATAGAAAATCAAATCTTCATAGATTTAATACCAAATTTAATAAGTTGTTAATGCAGATATGACAAATCTTTGTTTAGCGTGACAGCAGTGGAAAATCAACGAACAGAAATTGCCCTATTGGAGCAAAAATTACAAGAAAAGGTCACTAAAATGGAACAGCTGAAAATAGAAAAAATGAAAGAATATCAGGGCCTGGAGAAGCGATACAGCATGTTGGATATACAAAGAGCTAACGCTGAAGCTCGAATACGTGAATTGGAATTAGAAAATGCGAAAATTGGTGCTGCAAAAATTTTGGTATGAAGCAGAATTTCCTGAGGCTATTTAACTTTTTCTTTCTGTTACTATTCGATATAATATTTTGAAATGCAATTGATTCATTTTTTTTATGTTTAACTAATTGGGAAAAGAATTCTTTGAATTTTTCTGTTCCTAATTAACTGTAATTGTGGAATTATATTGAGATAGTTGACAGCTGTGTGTAGTAATAATTTTGATGACAGAGCGGAACAAGGTTGGTATCCACCGTTTGGATAATGCAATAGGTAAAACAGTGGAACTGAACATGTTAGTTCAAATAATATAAAAGATTTCTTTGCGTAGTTTGACGAAGAAAGTAATCGAATGAAAGAAGAGATCAGCAAACTGGAACAAGCGCTTCAAGTCAAAGAGGGTGAATTGGTAAATTTGAAAAGTGCTGCAGTTGGACTTGAGCAGAAATCCGAAGATTTTAGGCGAAGCTGTTCAGCGGAAGTGGTTTGTGATTCATCGATTCTCTTTACTTTCATTATTTTCTTATTTTACAAGTGCAGGAGTCCATTTGTATAACGATTTATCTAACTAAACGATTTTTAGGCTGCAGTTCGTGTTGAAAGGAATCGATTTGAAGAAGAACTCAATTTAGCTAACAAATTAATTGACGAGCAAAAGCAGAAACTCGAAGAATTAGGTGAAAATTTGATAAAGGTAAATATTTCTGACATATTACCTCGAAATACATCTGCTTGTTGGATGAAAAAATTGAAGACATCTAGATTTATTACAGTCCATTCAGTTAAATAATTTCTTGTGGGAAAGACTTAAAAACAACGGATTTTTCGAAATCAAATAGGTGCAAGATATAAACCGTAAGATTAGGCCTTCATCTGGTATAAAAAAAAGTTTGCAAAAGACATTTTTTAGACTATGCTTATCTCAGTAGTTCGTTGCAGGTAACGGAACGTATGGCTGTTTTGGAGCGTTCTGGATGTACTTCTTCTAGTGAAGATATTGTGGCACCTGCTGGTTCAAAATCCGCTATCGCTTTGTATGAAGTCATCAAATATTTGCAAGGAGAAAATCGACAAGTATCGTCGCTTCTTTTATTCTTTGCTGAAACATAACATGTTTTAAGATTTTATGGATCTTGGGGATTCAGTAGAATTTTTTGTCATCCCCAATATTGAGTGATTATGAAATTTTAGTTGTATTGATGCACTTAGTTTAGGTTATGGAGCGAATGATGAATGCCGAACTGCAGTGGAAGCGTTTGCAAGTTCAACAAGCCACGGCTGATGAACACCGACTGAAATTAGAAGAAGAAATTCAAAAACTTCGAAGAGAGGCCGAAGTTTGTTTATTTTGCCATGTTGATTTATAAACTTGCATGGATTACCGTATTATACACTGCTAAGTTAAACTTATGTTTAAATTTTTTAAAAAACGTAAGTCTGTGTCGACGAAAATTATTTCATTCCTAGATGCAAGTACGTACACTAATTGCACAGAAATTTATTCTCAATAATATCGGAGTTTTGAGATCACTTAAAATTGGTTCTGTCGATTGCTTAAATTGTCATATTTCCAGGCACATGTTCGCTCAATTGCGGAAAAAAGTGAAATGGTTACACGATTGACCTTGATGGAAGACATACAAAGGGAGAATCAGAACTTGAAGCTGCAAAATGAAAAACTAATCCGCCGCAATGAACAGCTGTCGAAAAATGTATGAATTTAGTTTATAAGTAACTGGGGACTGATATGAAAAGTCCAGAGGGATAAATGTAACGTGATTATGTTTTCATTTCGTTTTTATTTATTTTTTTCAGATAAACGATTTACAAGTACGTATTGCTAGTTTGGGTGCAGAAAAAGTCACGGAAAAGGGAAGATTACAAAATGTTTGTGCTGACTTGCAAACTTGCCGAAAAGAAGTAATGATATTATTATATTATTTCTGGTTTCATCGAATTAAACATATTTATGGTTTTTAAATATTTTTTCGAGTTTGTTTTCGAGTGGCTTCCCGAACAATATTCTCAAGAACTTCGGAAAAATCGATTTCTCATTTTTATTTGTTAATAAATATCGAAGCTCTTTTTCAGCTCGAATCCTGGAAGGAAAGACATAATCAAGCTTTGATTTCGTTGGGTAAATTTGGACCCGAAAGAGTGGTCGCTTTAAAGTACACTTTTTTCTTCCAACAAATTCTTTCTTTCTTGATATTTTGGTATTTCTACTTTAGCTTGTTTTCACTTTTTTCTTTATTAGAACTTTTTTAAATTTTAGTAACGAAGTTGAATCACTAAAACGCAGGCTAAGCGTGATAACAACAGAACGGGATTCATTGAAAAGAGAAATAGAAAAATCTGTTCAAGAATCAACATCTAAGTAAGTTCATATTCAGTGAGTACCAATAATCTTGCGTTATTTGGCAGGTTTTACATATCATAGTAGATTGAAAACTCATCTTATAAAGTTTGACTGGTAATCCTAGTGGATCTAATTTTCGAAATTTGATGATCTTCAGATGGTCCTCATATATTGTATTAAGCGGCCAAATTCCTATGAATCAGGATTGTCCTATCAGTTGTTGACACCTCTCGTGTAGTAATCTACTTGGATGAATTGAATCTGGGTTATCTAACAATTTTAATATTTGATTAAAAACTACGTTCCAATAATATGGGACTTTTCACACTTCAGTCTAAATGGTATCATAGTCTTTTGCATTTGAAACATAAATTTTACAAGAAACTGTCCATTCATTACTTACGTCACTTTTATTATCATCTTACAAAACTACCAAGCGTACTGTTTCTAGAGAAACCCTGGTGGATGTGCAGAAAAAATTTGATGAAAGTGAATCGGAACGACTCAAACTATCAGCAAAATTTGAGCAGGCTAGATTACTTGCACGTCGGTACAGGATGAAATCTCAAACATTGGAAAAAGATGTTGAAGGACTGAAAGCGATGTTGGCTGAGAAATCAATAGTAGAAGAGGAAAACACTTCTGAAACTGCAAGATTGAAGCAAGAATTGTTTGCGTTACGCGCCGAGATTGAAAAGCAGAAACAACAGGTAATGTATTTTTAATGCAGTTGACATGAAATTTTTGCTACTTTATAAAATTTTCATTTTGAATTTTCAATTGTTCTAAGCCGTCAGTGTGAGGTTAAATGAATGATAGTATTCCTTTATCATTGATCATTGAATTTAAATATTTTTGAAATTTTTTTCCAGAAAGTAGTGCCTCGAACTGGTTGGCCAGTTGATGTGGTGGGAACGGGAGGTACACAGTCAACGAAAGCAAGCACAATTCTTCAAACACAGTTGAAACAGTTGGAAGGACTCAATCAACAGAATAAAGTTAGAATTTGTTGTTTTCGCTGAACTCAGAAATTAGTGGGAGCTTAGCTTAAATAATTAACCGTTCATTCGCAATTGTACGATCAGTTCGATGTATTTCCAGTTGTTATAATGGGGTGAAACTATATGAGACTCTTTAGAAAATGGCCTACAGTTTTGATTCAACCATATGGTTTATTATATGACGATAATTTAGTTGTGAATCATCTGAATTTGCCAACTAACTCGCAGCAGTTTTTTATTAATCTTTTCAGTCTTTTGAAGATTTTTTTTTTTTTTGATACTACTCAGCTCATGCCTTCTTATCATTGCAGCAAGTTATTATGAATGGATTTCCTGATTACCTACTAAAACCTTTTTTGTATCAACAATACTTTTGACTAGTTATAGATTGGATTGGTTTTAGGATTTGTCCAAGCAGTTGGAAGAGTCTGCCGAAAAATACAAGGTAGCACAAGCGAAACTGAACGAGGCTGAGGCTAAGTTCCGAGAATTGAAAGTGGAAAGTGATACAAAAGGTACGATTTTATATTTTGTAATTTCCTGTATTACTAATTTTAAAATTTCGATAATCTGATTTTTGATTAATATTTTGTCCTCAATAAAAAATACTTTTACAGAAGAGCTACGTTTTCGATTAAATTCAATCACAAGTATGTTAACCAAAAAAGAGCAAGAAGTAGCTCGACTACGAGAAGAACTTGAAACAGCTAAGCAATCAGATGAAGCCTATCAAGGAAAGATAAAAGTACTGGAAGCTGCATTAGACACATGTCGTAAAGAAGCCAGCAGTCGCCCTGGTTTTTCTGGTGCAGCGTTCGTTAAACCTGTTAGGTAAATTTTTTTATGAGCGATTTCGAATTTTTTTAGTTGTGACAATTTTTTTGGTTGTCTGCATCTTAACTCGGAGCACCTTTCGAATTTCTATCTTCTGAAACAGTAAACGTCGTTTTTATTATTGAATCAGTTCATCTTAACGGAGGCTTCCCTATCGATAACCAATATTCTAAATAACCAAACAAACAAATGAAAAACAAACGAGAATATATATCCAGTTATTTGTTTTTACTAATTATTCTGTTATCTAATACCAGTTTTGCACCAATTTGAAGGCTAATCGATCTCTTCAATTACTTGCTTCAAAACAGTTTTTGATAATTACAATTTATGTTAAATTTCTTAATGATTTGAATCTCAATTTCACTGAGATAGTTTTTCTAGCTCATCCACATCTGTGATTTCTCAGAGTCAGAGCTCTCCTATTGCTATATCTCTTGCTACCAATACTGCTGGAGCAGATTTTCCTTCCTTGTCCAAAGAAGGTAATATTAAAAGTATGTTTAATTGCAGAAAATTTTCTCATGTATTTTATACTAATTTTGATGATGTTATTTACACCGAAAGGTTATAAGCTTAGAATCCGAATAAGTTAAGAAGAAGATATTATTTTCAGTTGTTTTAGAAATTTCTTCAGATTATAGCACTGTTTTCCTACTGTTGTAGCTCTTACATTTTTTGAAAAATCACCGGTGTGTTTTAGAAACACCAACAACTTCACGTTCAGTGATGCTTGTTAAACCTGCTGCAAAGATGGCTGCTTTAGAGATTGAAAAGTATGAAGACACGAAACAGGAAGTAACTTTAATTGGAAGTATTGAAGAACAAGAAGTACATCGAAGTACATCTGTGTCAACAACCAGCGAACAGGTATTATCAGTTCAGATATATGCATTCATGTATGATAGTAAAATCTGGGATGCCTTTTTAATTCATTACATCACCTGTTAGTCACGTCATTGCTTTGTTGGATACAATTAAGCATTGACTTCTCAAATTGTCTCTTCACGCCTTTTGATTCATTCGCTGCTTAAATTATCATCCAAACATATGTGTGCATATTTCCTAAATTCAACTGGATCTGATAGTACTTTTGCAGTTCCTAAATTAACAATTTCTGAAATTTGAAAATTTGAAACAGTATAACTGAGAGAATTGTGGTGGGACAGAGAAACATTAATTTACAACAAAAAATGTTGTAATAGGTAGTTTTAATGTTTTTTGGTGAAATGTTATATTCGGTGATTTTACGTTATTTTTTTTCTTTTCATTCAACAAAACACATTTTATGTATGTTTTTTCAAACTTCAAAATAATTGAATGTCGAGGAGTTTACAGATAATTTTTTGCAGAGTAACACTGTAAGCCAGTCCTCTTCTGGTGATATTATACAAGTTCGATTGCAACAACATAATAGTTAGTTTGCAAATTTTCTGACTAAACAATTTGCCAGGAGATTTCCAGGAGGCAGGGCCTGGAAAAAATTTGCCTTAGCATATCACACATCAGTGCTGAGGAGCGTTTGATAATATTAGATGATGGCTTTTAATCTACGGTTTATTACGATGGTGTGGCTTAACAATCAGTTTGTAACTAATTTGGTAGGTTTTAATTTAATATTGCTTTATAGTTACTTCTGGCAATGGTGATGGGGCGAATATCATCACAAGTAGTGTAGCAAGTGGAGATGTACCAATTGCAATACAAGGAATCGTGTCACAAGTGGGACCACAATCAATTTCGATGACCCGCAATGAAGATGAACCTTCAAGAAAACGAGCATATATACCATCAAAGTTGCTTCTTTTCATCGTTTACATATTATCCATAATTTTCTCGATTTCGTTTGAACCGTCGTTTTAATTTCCAATTTTCAGTGATCAAATTGAAACTGGATCGGATGTTTTGGAACCGCGAAAACGTTATCGGGGAAGTCCTATGGGGCAGGTATGATTGCTTCTTGTTGCCTGCGCAAATTTTCTGTAAATTTCCAAGTTACGAGGATTTCAGTATACTCAGAATTTCTGTAAATCCGGCTGTTAGGAAATGTGGGAAAGAAGATGATTGGAGGAAAGGTTGGTTAAAGGAGTAGGAAATTCGAATATTCTTGAACTTTGTAGCTAAGAAAATCCTACTTTTCTGTATTTTGAAGGTTTCCACAAGTGGTCGTTTTATGAAATTAGGAAGTGAATCACGAGTTGATATCGAGCAGCATGCTACGGATGAAGCTGAGCATGAACAGCAAGAAAGTGGTTAGTTTGACAGTGCAAAAAATGGAACTAATCTTTTTAATATGATGCTACTGTTAGTATTAATCTAATGAATGATAGAATTGATGTTGAATTATCTTTCAACAGTTGAAACAACTACAAATCCTGAAGGTGACCGATCAGACGGTATGAGAATAAATGAAGCAGGGAAGAATGCTAAATCAGCTATTGAAGTCCAGGTTTTTTTTCTTAAGAATTTTTCAACTTTGGTCTTTTATTGGCTTTCAATTTGCTAGTATCAAGTGCTCTCTGATAATGGGTACTTTAGTTTCAGCTAGGATTCATTTCATTTTCAATACTTTTTTATATATTTGACATCACTGAAAAGTTTTTTTAGACTTGGAATGAAGTAAGTATAGAACTCTTATCCCAGTACCATACTTTGCTTGTTGATTAACCTTGAAAATTTCATTAATTTTGTAGGAAGTGAGTGCGGAAGTCACTTATGAAACGGTTGGTGAGGGAGTAGCACAAGAAGAAGGGCATGATGAAGATGAACAAATTGAGGATAATGAACATGATGTTATTGTGGGTGAAGATCTTAGGCGCGAAGCTTCGGCAGATGAAGATAATCTTAGTGAAGAAGCGGTTAGTGAAAAGACTAATTTGATGATATTCAATTTAAATTAACAATATTTATTTGTCACTCTCTCACTACAAAGGGAATTAATTTTATTGCAGATGATTTTATTCTAATCCAAAGAATTTGAAGGTTTTCTGACATAAAATTGTTTTTGTTTTTATATTTACAAATCGTTTTTATTACCTCGAAATTTTTCAGGGTGATGAAATGTTAGAAGAGATGGAGGATGAAGAATTCGATGAAGAGGAACCGGATGAGGAGGGTGAATTCGAATTACATCCACATTATGGAAGTTCTGATTACCGCGCTGCCCGAGGAGGACCTCATCTAGTTAGTTGTTGTTAAAAGCAGTTTTACAAAGTTTAAAATCTCAAGATTGGCTAGATTCTGTTGTTTCATATGTTATGGATAAAAATTTTAATCTCTAAGAAGTTTTCCGAAAATTAAACTTTATAATTTTCTAAATTTTGGTACTTCTCGAAATTATTTCTGTCTCTTACTCTTTTAAGACATATTTGTTGCTATGCCACACTATGTATAAATATCTCTTTTTCGAAACATAAAGTTTTGGCGTATATTATTTACTTAATATTGTTATTTACTGCAATAATTTCTTTTTGAATTTAGGCTGCTTACATATTTTCTAAGTGGTATGCATGAAATCAGTCTTGATTTGAAGTTCGAAGAATTTCTAATAATGATGAACCATTCATCAGATTTTGCTTAACATAATCAATTTACAGGAATCAGGAAATGATGGTGATGAGGATGACGGTGTTATTCTAATAGAAGATGATGATGATGGTGAAATGGAGCACTCACGCTCCCCAGCAGAACTTTCTATGGATGAGGCACATGGTGGGGATCGCAAACGTTCGGTTGTTGTTGATGATGATGTAGAAACGAGCACTACTGAAGCTCGTGAACGACAAAACATTCAAGGTTCGCTTGTTTTGTTTCGAATTTGTGTATTTACGGACTTAAATTCGGCATTAATTTTTCCTAAAACTATAAAACCAGTGAATAAGAATTCCTTTTCTCTTGTTTTCACACATCATGATTTACCTTTTTTGGTTGAAATAATGTCTGCAATGTCGGTAATATATTAGGCGAATCTGTTCGGTGCATGGAACTGAGGTTGGAAGCCGCTGCAGAAGAATCCGGTGCTACCTCACATATGGATTCATCTACACAAGCCTTTATTGCAGATCATGCGGGTGAAAGTGATACAGTTCATTCCGAGTAAGAATTTCTTTAAAATTTTTGAAAACCATTCATAGCTTAATGATTTTTGCTTAAAAATATAGTGAATTATCTGATTATCGTTCCTTTCATTAAGAGAACGTCCCAATTTTCTGGTACAGAAGGTTAGAATCTCTAACTCATTAATGCTGCATTAACTTTCATTGGAAAGATGTTTAATTTGAGACTTCTGTCTGTTTCTCATTTTAGACACTGTAATTCGGAAGCGCTTTATGTGCCATCAGCAGAACTCGATTTACAGCCGCACTCATTAGACATAGTTTCTCAAGAAGGTGGTGATGGTAAGGTATTCTTAAGACTGAATAAATCTTAATTTACTGAGAGAATTTTAAATATTCTAGAAATGCATAACACTGCTTCATTTAGTTGTATCTGGTTCAGAATTGCATGTGGTACACGATTCGCCACCGCTTATCGGTATGCGTACTTGTTTTCATTTAATATCCATACATAACTTTTGTGACGATACTGATGTACTTCTGTAATAGAAGTACGGTCTTAAGATAATACTCTTATGAGCATGGTGAACTGGTAAATTGCTCTGGCCATATGCTTTCTATAAATTTTGAAAAAAATATTTGTAGAAAACATTGAGTCTGATAGTCGTGGCGCGTCAAGTACGGTTGCTCCGATAACAGGTACAGATGTTGATAGTGGTGAGAGCGAACATGCACTGATGATTGAAGAAGGTGGGAATGATATCGCTGAAGAGGAGCGAGAAGACAGGCACGCTACACAGACAGATGATGAAGCGGCGTCTTCGGGACCAAGTACGTCAGATGGGTCAGCAACAAGACGTATTAGAATACGCTACCCTGATATAACGGAACCTACTTCAAGCAGGTAATGCAATCATTAACCGCTTCATAACTATCACAATGCTGTGAGAATCGTCTGACGTGATTGCAGACTAATTAACCGAACCAGTGATTTTATGTGTTGAACAGTTAGGCTATGAAGTGCCACTGTGTTAGGAATTCACTTTTTTCTAATTTTGTGATTTTAAATTACCCATATTCACAACTAAGGTAGTGAATTATTATCAACTGAGTTAACGTTTAGCTTTAAGTTGTTGATTTATTACTTTATAACTTGTAGCATTAACGACTTTTTATGATCTTGTGATCTCTTGTGAACTTAATTAGGATACATTTTTTCGATAACCTAAATGTTCTAACAAGTGTTCATCATCAGTCTTCTTGATGGCCAAATGTTTTAACAGGTTCAAACAACTAAAATATGACGCTAAATAACGTTGTCAAATATCGATTTTTAGCAGTGATACAACTCATCAAATCTCGGGTTCTATGCAACGTGGAGGACGTGCTACTCTGTTACGTCGTGGACGTGGATATCGTATGTAACAAAGCTGGTGTGGAATCAAAAATTTAATTTTGAAAAGAATCATGTTTCAAGTTATTAATAGTTTTCTAAAAATATATCATGCTTTTGTGTAAAATTTATGTCATTATTTTGCTTATATAAAGCACAGTATTTGTGGTATTTTTTCCGAAAACCCATATGATCAAAGTTTGGCCATCTTGTATCCTTTCACTTCAGAAATTTTTTTTCAATTTTTTTCTTTTCTTTGCGTAAGTATGGTTACAAATATATATTTAAAAAGAAATGAAAATGACTTATGATTATTTCTTGTTTAGGGATACTTTTTACCCATCACTGTGTGCTTCTATAAATTTTGTTCCTATGATTTCATAAGAGCGAAAAGTGTTTGGGATGCGGGCTTAGTTTTCGACTAACCTATAAATAAATAAATGCATCCCTACATATTTTCCGAGTTTCTTGAGAGCAAACTGTGCATTTTGCCAGTTCTTTCGTTTGTAGATTATTGTTCTGATCGTTTTGTCGTCCATTTTTTTTTTCTGTCATAAATAAAATTTATGTCGCGTTCTTTTTGTTTTATTTAATACCGTGAACAAAGATCAACAGTGAGCTATTCGTAAATTATTGGTAAGTGAAGAACTTTTTTCAAGTTTTGGAAGAGTGGGATGTTCAAGGACATTCATGGATATGAAAGCTTTTTCTAGATTTTATTATTCGAGTTTTCGTTGATCGTGGATGTTTCATTTAAAACAAAAAATGATCGTAACAACATTCTTTGCGAGAATAGTTTCTCATATAGACTAAAATCTGTTATTGGTTTAGAATAATCATGATTAGCACTGATGTTTGGCTTGTAGGGACTTAAAAACAAGCTCCAGAAGTAAGCTAATGTCAGGGTTTTACTGGGTGATTAATTAGTTGTGATGGTTGATTATTCGGTCGGTTAGCAGATGATTTTTTTTGCAAAACTGTATCGGAAATTTCAAATTAAGAATCGAAATTTCAATGTTGAGTTGACCAATGTTTTTTATTAACCCGTTCCAATGACTTTCGATCAACCGTTGTTTGTTATGCTGCTCAAAAATGGAAAACTGGAGAAATTTCATCGTTGATCAATTACTGGATGACGAGTTTTTAGGTTGTTCATAAAAACCCGTTCTCCCAAAAAAGGAGAAATCTATTTTAATGAAACAGTGCAATGGTGATCGATGTGAAGTACAACTTAACATTAGCCTTTTGCTAAATGAAATTGTCGTAAATCATAAAATTTAATTGATCCTAGCAATACCGTGCAAGTAAGAGATGATGAATAACCATAATACTATTGCTCAATAATTTAATAGCAAACGCCATTTAATAATTAGTTTCAGTTTTTCACACACATTCTTCTTAATAGGGCAGTTTGACATAACCGAAAAAAAATAGTAGCAAATGACATTTTATTTCCCAAATAATTATGAAATTTGCTACATTCGAAATTCGAGAGAGAGAGAAAATAAACAAAGAAAGGAAAAGAAAGATACAAATCTTCTACAAGGGCTTATTGGCATTTGTGAACATTTTATTCGAAAGGCGAGTTATTCATCGATTGCGTACAATTACAACTTCCATTGGAATTATGGTGCAATACGTAACCGTAATAATTCCTAATGGTTGAAATGAAATTATAATTTTTAAATTTCACCATTATCTCTTCATCGTAGCCTAAAAAAGAAGAATTTTCGAATTTTTTTCCTTTTGCTTTGATAATGTTCAGCGCATCAAAATCATTTCAATGTGGGTGACCACTATATCTTTTTTTTTTTTGAAAATTTTAAAATGACACGAAAATCCATTCATTTCGTTACATATATTTATTTTTAACAAGAAGTAGAAAACAAAATAACATTTTTTCAATGAGAAATACACAAAGAAAAAGAAAGAAATTCATTTGTATATTTTACATTACTTCAATAGATTGAAGAAAAACGAAAGCGAGTAATCCTTGCTTTCGCTTTTATTTTACTTTGCTAATAAACATCGTAATTATTTACAACATTTTCGTGAAATGGATCTTGAATGTTAAAATTAAAGTTTTGTTTAGAAATCACTTAGATATTAGAAAAATTCTTCCGTAGGACATTTTTGCTCCTTTACAACTCGAAATATGAAATTTATGCTTTATTAATTCTAGCTTTTTCTCTTTCTCTCCCCCGTCAAAAATATTCTTTTCATTGGCATTAAAAAGAATAAAATTTAAAAAAAAATTAAAAAAATTCATATATTCTTTCCCAATTAATACTTGTGATAACCTATAAATTGTATCTTTATATTTTCGAAGCATTTATTCTATTTCGTCTTTCAATTGATTCCATATTGTGTTGACATTTTTGATGAAAAAGGGGAAAAGTCTATTAAAATTATTTGCCCTTTTTTTCGTTCAAAAAAAAACACACATATATATATATATGAAATTTTTTCTTGATAACTAAAGAATTAATTAATTACTCATATTTATTTATTAGGTTTATTAAGACGTTACAGTCTTTAGTTAAAGGCAAGTCATAGAATTAAATAAATTAACGGAAAAGATTGCATGTTTTAACTGGATACAAGAAATATTTCTTACAATAAGTTAGAAATGAAAAATAAACTTATCCGATAAAACTATTATTAAGATTTTTTTAGAGGAAGGAAAAAACCCTGTCCTTATTGTCTATCCATAAATTAAGCATTCAATTCAGTCATGGGTTAATTTAATTCCTGAAGTCTTGTTACCTGACAAAATATAATCAGTAGTTTTTATGTATGTATATATGTAAAATGACAGATTTAAAATGAAAAACTTGAAATGGCAAACCCTAATTCGAAATTTACATCTGAATGGTAAGAAGGTGAAGAAGTTGAACTGCATGACAATGGTATACCATCCCAGTTGTTTTTCGAATTATTACAGCTATTCATTTGTTGAGAAGTAAAATGAAATTCTCTCATTATCATTGTTGACATCGATTGCCTTTTTTTATCACACACACACACACACACACACACAAACACACAAACACACACACACACACACAGACAGACACCACTTACAAACACCTCTTCCGTTTACTTTTTCCTCTTTAAAAATTCCATCCGCCCACTCATTCCCCTCCCCCACATCTTTTTCATCATAGTTACGCGTAACTTCCGACTTCTTCAATTCCAATGATAATCACTTCCTATGTTCTAACCTTTACCCTCCCATTTCCTCCCATCTGTCGATATTCTCTTCCAATCAGCTCGTTCAAGCAAATTACCAATTAATATTTATAAACAACGAACAATGTTTTATCAGCAACCGAAAAAATTTTTTTCTTTTTTAAGTGTCAATAAAAATATCATGAAAATTTATCATTTATAGTAATGCGTAATATAAATGAAATATTAAAATTCCATTAAATTTTATACTGCGAATTATTTGCAAAAACTAAATTTAATATGATTTTTAGTTATTTTTTCCTTTTTTCTGAATTCAAAATTTCAATTTATTTTGTTTTTCATGAGTAACATTCTAAAATCGAATGTATTATAGAAACATGTATACAAGAATATTTTACATATTCCATGACATTACTAATGCAAGGGCTTAGTTTTCTTTTTTTTTTTCTTTCTTATGTTATTTTACAATTATACAATTCATTTTATCATAACTCAAAAATTGAGTTCATAATACCTCATTTACTCTAACTTCTCGAAATTTTAAATTATAATTTTTACTTAAAATTTTTAAGGAGTAATATCTTAAAATGGAAGGGATTTACTAAGAATGCAATCATACAAACATTTTAATGACGTACAATTTCTCATATATGAAATTAGCTTTTCTTTTTTCACTTCAAAATTTCCAAACTCGTCTCGCTCATTTGGTTTGGCTTTTTTCTTTTTTTTTTTTTTTTTGAACTTCATAATTAGCAAACCCGTCTTACCATAATTCTTAATGAAATATTTTCATAAAAAACACCCAGAAGGTTTTCGTGTTTTCTTTCAATATTTCATCGATATTAACAGTAACCGTAATTGCCGGATTACAGCGACAAATCAAATCAGATGTGATGACGCTGTTTACTCCACATTCCGATCAAATGCCACCTATCAATCCAAGGCAATAATATTTTTTTAATATTTCATATTCAGTGAAAATGAGCGATTTCTAAATTTGCCTATCCCTCTCTCTCTTACTCCCTGTTTTTTTCTCTCTCTAATATATTTTTTTTCTCTCTCTATGCCAATAATTTGTCATTATATGAAAAAGGAAAAATTAAGTATCAAATTTCTATTTAATTCTTTCATTTTTAAATTATTGCCAACGATTAAATAAGGATAGCTGTTTCTTTATTCATTTAAAATTTATTCACTTAACCTTTTTTTAATCTATTTATCACATGAAACATTATAATATATCATTCGATAAAATTTATTTTCTAAAAAATGAAAGAAAGTCAAATAATTTAGAATTTCTACAAGATCGGTGCTGATCAACGAGAAAAAAGAAGATGTGGAAGAAAATAGAAACCATGAAGACGTCGAAGAAGAAAACGGAGAATCTGAAGAAGCACTACTCGATGGTTATCCGGTTGATCTTGAATTCCATCATGCCGTGCATCAACGAACTGAAACTTCCCGAGCATTTTTTCGGCGTTAGTTTTATTCGACGTATCATCGTCATTTTGCAGTCATTGATCACCTTGGCGTCCTCAACTAACCGTTTCATCTTTACCTAACCTTCAACTTTGAAATTTTGCCTATCTTCAATTCACCGCCTTCTAAAAATAGTAATATTTGGAGTAAACTTAAAAACTAAAAGTTAATGAAATCAATGTGGCATTAAAAAAAGATAGATGGAAGAATATTATAGGGAAAAGTTTACTTTCATTGTATATTTTATTCATTCGTTTGTTCACCTTTCTGCATTCAAATAATAAAATTATTCAAGCAAAAAAATAAAACTAAAATACGAAACTGAAAAAGCTTTCAACGAAAAATTTAAAACCAATAAAATTGAAAAACGAAAAAAAAACGGGGAATAAATTTATTTAATAATTCAACGAATATCGAATTCAAATATTAGTTGGTAATATATTATTATAATGTCACGGATAGTATTTAATACCTTTTTTACTAATTTTTCAAATAATATTTGATCAGAAAGTTTTAAATTTTATTTCATCCATTGGTAAGATTCTATTATAAACTGAATAATGTGAAAGAGAGTGAAGGGAAAGAAAAAAGGGTTTTCCTCATTAAAATTCCACTAATAAACTGCATGCAGTAAGATTCCAACCATTATCCACTAGCATATATACCCGATTAGTTGAAAATCAAACTTTACTCATATTAAATACTAATGAATATTATCGAAGAATGAGAGGAATAATTTGATGAGTGATGATTTAAGTAAGCCGGAAAGGTAAGGTGAAATATATGATTGTGATAGAATGGAGTAACTGTTAGAGAGTATTATATGATAAAACATATGTTTAAAGCTTTTTCTTATATTTAATCTAATTTGCAATTACGATGACTGAACTGAATAATGTTTATAACAATTTACCTATTTATTGAAGTAATTTTGAAAATTAAGGACAATTACGAAATGTTGTGCATTTCTTCGTAGAAGATTGGTTTTTATCTGCTGTGCTTGGTATTGTTACAGCAGCTCTTTCAATTGCAATGGATATAAGTATTGAATATCTGCAGGAATGTTAGTTAGTTAATTCATTTAATTTAATTATCAATGGAACTGGAATTCAACCATTTTTTCTTTTCATTGTGAATGAAACGATACAGATACATAATAATGGAGCATTCATGTTGAGTAACTGATTCATTGATTAATTTATTGCTTTAAATTTAAATTTAGAAATACGACAATAGTTTGTTAAATTGAAATTTGTGAACAGTGAAGGGAAGACAAACATATCTAGTAAACCAAAATATATGGTTGAACAAACAGATCTGGAGAAAGAAATTGAAGTTATAATATTTTCTTCAAACAAGGACGAAAGTTGATATTTGATGAAAGTGAGGCAAAAAAGAAATTTCCGAAAATGAAAGATTAAAGAATTGATTTCTTCGAGAAAAAAGAAATGCGATAATTTTGATAATCGTTGCATATCACAGGAAAATTTTATGTGGATTTTGTTAATTCACCGCTAATTACTCAGTTGGTTACTAATAATGCACAGGAATATGAATTAATCAAATCTGAATGTTATTTAGTATATTTATCGTCAGATACTTATTGTAGAGTAATAAATTAAACTTTCCATTTAAAAGAAAAGAAAGGAATTCAGCCATATAATCACAAAGTTTGAAAGAAATATACTTACTATAATTCAAAATGTATACAGTGAGGATCACTTAATACATACTGTCAGAATTACGGCAATGTTGTTACAATGAAATGAAATAAACATCATTCTAGACCGTGTGATACTGTATGAATATACCATAAGAAATTATCATTATTACATAGCACTAATCTCATGGACAGCTTACATTACGATACTGACCGGTGCATCCGCTTTATTCTGTCAATGTTTTGCAAAGCAAGCTGTTGGTAAGTAATTACTTATAATTACACTCCTTGGAAGCATATGATTTTGAAACTTTTTTAAGTGACTTGTTTTTGCAAAAATTTTTGACAATTCTTTCTTTTTTTAGGATCAGGTATTCCAGAATTAAAAGTTATAATGTGTGGTTTTAAAATGAAAAATTATTTGTCGCTACAAACAATGATCGGAAAAATCTTTGGTTTGACATTTGCTCTTGGTAGTGGGCTTCCGGTCGGTAAAGAGGTTCGAGCCTTACATGCTTCTACATATTTTTTTCATCATTTAATTTAAGATAAGGAAATTCGAAAATTTCGAAATGAACATAGCTATGAAATTCAGCAATCGTTCTCTTCTCTTTACTTTCTTATTTATCATTTCTTTATCTATCATTCATTACTTTTTAATAATTATTTATTAGTTATTTATATATCCTTATTTTCCTTGCTTATTATTTCTTCCTCCTATAATCCTTTTTCCCTTTCAATCCGGAAAACTTAAATTCTTCCAGGGACCATTCGTACACATAGGAGCAATTGTGGCGTCACTTTTAACCAGAATTACTTCCGCATGCCGATATCAAGCGTTTTTCTCAAGCGAAGGTCGTGAAATGCAAATGCTTTCATCGGGATGTGCAGTTGGTATCGCCTGCACATTTTCAGCACCCGCTGGTGGTATATTTCTTTTTTACTTTCGTTTATCAGCAATAGATAAATATGTTTAAAAGATGAAGAAAAACAAGAAATTACTGGAATAATATCAAAATTAACTAAGTAAATTAAAAATTAAACTAAACCACAGTTAAACCTAGAATTCAACTAAATTAATTGTATTTAAACTTGACATTTAAATAAATTATAATTGAAAAGCAGCATACATAATATTACATTATATGAGAAATATCAAGAAATTGATAATAATTCGATATTTGCTAAAACTTTCATTCAATTGATCAAGTCGTGCGGTAGAATATTTTTGCAGCAGTACTGTATGGTATCGAATCAACATCAAGATTTTTCGCTGTTCGAAATTATTGGCGTGCCTTTTTTGCAACAACATGCAGCGCACTTATTTTTCGTTTCGCTAATGCTGCTATTATACCACCGGAAATTGGTTTCGATTTTACGCAACTTTCTGTCTTTTCAAATATTAAAAATATTGCTGTGCAGTAAATGAATTTTAAAAATTTTGAAAAATTTTATAGCCCATTTCACGTTTACTTTTTTTAGAAAGAATACGTAAAATATATTTTGCAAAGAGATACATTTCATGTTTTTTCCTATTGCACAACCTTTCAATATTGTTTCATTCCAGTTATCTTTACCAATTGGCAGTGAAACTTTATGTGAACAAAATTGAGCTATTTGGATCTTACCTGCAAAATTTATTTAAATTTCAGCTAATATTTCCAATATTGTAATAGTTGCTCTATTCAAACTAAAATTTTACACTGTTTATATTACAGCAGGTACTATAACAGCATATTATCAAACTTACTTCCCAAGTTCGGTATTTGTTGTCGAGGAATTACCGATATTCGCTCTTATTGGGTATGTATTCATCTATATCTCAAGTTTTTCTCACTATTCAAATTGATTTTTCAAACGATCAAACTTTAAAGATCAGCGAAAGATTTTAATTTTGAATTTTTAATCTTTTACCTAAATGATCCGTTCATTTGGATATCATTAAGCGTTGTTTATCTTTTATGACATCTTTTTACCGATTTTTGGATGATATCAAGTTGACAGTATGTTTGTATCATTGAGCGAAAGTTTTTTCACTAATTTTTCCTTCCACGCTTTTCAACAAACTTCTTACTATTGAATTTATTTTCGTCATTACTTTTTCCTTTTAGAGTATTTTCGGGTTTGTTCGGTGCATTGTTTGTATTTATACACAGACGAATTGCTGTATTCAGGGAGAACAATAGTTTATATTTACGTGTTTTTGGGAAAAAGTATGTTCGTTTGTAAAAATTTATTTTATTTCGTTTTTTAAATAATTTACTTCAAAAAAATTAAAATTTCTTGCTATTTGTAGTTCATTATTTTTCACACTCTTCATGGCAGCCATTGTTGGTACACTTACATATCCGAATGGTACCGGACGATACTTCGCTGGAAAAGTAAGCATAATTAATCAGTATAATTGATTATTAGCTACGACTGTTTTAGAACATTATTCCAAGCAACTTCACTGTACATATAATAAAACATCAGTTAGCTTTATCATTTTATAATAAACAAATAAGAAATTACTTTAATTCGATAAAAACGACGATTTCTTTCAAAGCATTATTCCAAATAACTTCATTACCTATATATGAAATCAAGTATCAGTCAGTGCATAAATAGGAAATGAAGTGCATATACAGCAAGAAAGCAAAAATTTGCATTTCTGGTGTATAAATAGTACTTACGTATTAACAGTAATTAATTTTTATGTGTGAATAGTGCTTAATTTTTTTTCCTTTACTGTTTCTTTATTCATTTCTGTTTTTTACAGGGATTTTTCTTCATTTTATTATTTGTTTTAACATACACTAATTTAGTTCGATTTTATTTTTCCTTTCTTTTTAGTTTACATTTCGTGAAACATTAGCAGATTTCATTGCAAATTGTACATTTGTGTTATCAAATATAACAGCAGAAGGTTGCTCTAAGGAACGGTTGGAACGTTGGATTGGAATAAACCATGAATTTAATGCCTTAAACAGTTTGGCAACTTATTTTTGTGTCTATGTAAGTTTTTTTTCTTCATTAATTTTCATTTAATGAATAAACTTATGGTTAAATTTAAAAAAAAAAAAGATTTTTAACAATGAAAAAGTTTTTTACGGAACTTAAAAAAGTAAGTCAGCAATAATAAATAACGGTTTAAATCTTTTCACCAAATGTTTTCCCTTTTTTATTGCTTAGTTAATTTTTACCTAGAAGTTTCTTTGAAGAAATAAAATAATGCAGATTCAGCGTTAGAGTGAAAGCAAACATTTGTCATTTTATCTTAATTTTGCCAGTTTTGTTCTCAAAAGAAAGAAAAAAGAAGAAAGAAAGAAACAAACGTTAATCCTAATTTTCAATGAAATTTTTAAATCAAAAATTTTTCTTAAGTAAAAAAACTTTTCGCATCTCAATTAGCACAGAAATATTAGTGGAAATGTGTATATTAAAAAATTTAAAATAATTGTTGGCAAAAATTTGAACGATAACTCAATAGAATGGCTGTGAGCTGTTTAGCTATTCAGTTTATCCTCGTTGCAATATGCGTATCATTGGCAGTGCCAGCTGGTATTTTTGTACCTTCATTCGTTATCGGTGCATGTGGTGGTCGTTTAATTGGTGAAATAATGGCATTGTTGTATCCTCATGGACTTCGAGGTCCTGACGGTCCTCAAATCTTTCCTGGACTTTATGCTGTTGTGGGTTGGTTTTTCTTTTCATTTTTCTCTTCCAATAACAAAATAAATTAACATTTTTTTCTTCTCTTTGGCTATTTTTTTTATTCATTTATGTTTTCATGTCTTTTTTACTGAATTTTTTTCTTTTACTATTTGTTTAATTTTCCTGGCGTATATTAACGAAAAAACTGGTTTATTCTGTAATTTTTCGATTTTTATTTTACTAAAAAGTTAATTTGGAATATTAAATAAGTAATATTGTGATACTATTAAGAAATATTGTATACTTATTGTAATCTTTATCACTTACCAATGATTTAACAGGTAAATAAGATACATCGGAATTCAGGGAAGAATTAGAAGAAAATAATGAAACTTTTTCACAATTTCTTGAAATTAATTAGAATTTGGCTTATTTTAGGAGCAGCAGCTTATACAGGATCGGTGACTCATTCACTTTCAATTGCGGTTATTGTATGCGAAACAACGGGTCAACTTTCACCTTTACTACCAGTATTGGTCTGTTATCTATTTCGTATTTTGAATTTAAAATTTACATTAATTTTTCCAGTTATTAATCTAGTCTTATGCCTTCTTAATTTTCTAATTTTAGATGCAGTTCAAAACTTACGGTTAGTAATAATAACTTACGGTTTTTTTGCTTGTTTAGCTGATATAATATACTTGTCATTATCGTACTAAAAATTTCTAGAATCTTGAAAAAAATAATAAAATCGTCTAACTTATCCATTTATTCATTGATCATGCTAGAAAATCATTGAAAATTTCAATTTTCAATGATTTTTTCATTTTCAATGATTTTTTCTTCATTTTATTTTCATTTTTCAGATCGCACTGATGGTTGGTAATGCAATCAGTAGTTTTCTACAGCCATCAATATATGAGAGTATGATTGAAATCAAAAATTTGCCGCATTTAGCTGATTTACCTCCTTCTCGAATCAGGTAATGTTTTTAGGAAGAGCCATGAATTAGTACTATAGTTATAAAATGCTGTCTTCGACCTTAGCTTTCATTACAAAATTATCAGAAGATGAAAAGATGATAAAGGTATAATTCATTAACAATCTTATATTGATGAATTTCTTCGGGAATATTTGAAGGATCAAATTATATTTGGAGAAGAGAAGGGAAAGATTACTTTACTTTGAAAGTGCTAGGTGATATCAGGTTATTGATATAAATTAGACATATATTGGATTTTTTTTGCAATTTCAAGTTGAAATTCTTCTTTTTCTTAGCTTTAATTTCTACTTTTTAGTGTTCATAAGCTAAAAGTTGAAAATGTAATGATTCATGATGTGCTGTGTATAACAAAGTCTACTACGTACGGTGAACTCAGAGAACTTTTGCTAGCAACACCGCATTTGCGATCTTATCCGCTTATCACTGATTCAAGTAAGTTCCCATTAATGGATTTTCATTATCTTAACAATGTATAATTTTTATATAAGCTTGACCTCATTATTCTTTTCCTTCACTGATTTCACTAAAATTATATCATGATTGTAAAAATCTGGTCAGTGATCTTTTGAGCGAACCGTTAATATAACTTATGTTTATTGAATTCAGTGTGCTACTGAAAACCCGGCAAATGGAAGAACCGTTATTGTGATTTCTAGTTATTAAATAACTATTTGTTTACTTAATCTATTACTTGCTTTGCTGTGGTATTTATTGTATTAATTATTTGTTTTAACTAAAATATGCTCTTTAAACTGAAAAAAAAATTTGAAATATTATCCAACTTCAGGAACAAAAATTTTACTTGGTTCAGTAGCACGGAAATATTTGAATTATTTATTGTACGAAAAACTAGGCCCAGATTCAATGATTGATCGAAAGCGGATTAATACTACTTCTGATTTATTGTATCACATACGACGAAATTCCCGATTAAGTACTAATAATTTACTAACAGACCGGAATATTAGTGGTAATACGTTACTTGCTAATAGTCCGCTTCATGAAGATCGTGGTGGAGGTAAATATAATTTATGCTAAAAAAGGCCTAGAAGTTGAAAAGTTGATGAAGTGAAAAATAATTCTAATGTTTTCTATGGCAATTCTTGTTCATTTTGTTAATTTTTTCCTTCATCTCATTTCCAGTAATTGAAAGAAAATAAATCAAATATTATTTAAAAAATTTTAAACTTGAATTTTACTTCATTTTATAGATAGTCCACTAGCACCGTTACTTCAACGTCAGGTAGAAGTTGACCACCACGTGAGTTTTTTCATATATTCATTCTTTTTAATTTAAATTAATTATAAATTCGCGAAATAATTCGAAATTTAAGTAAGATGAAAAATGAATTTGAAATGATTTAAAAAATAGAGATAACTGAAGGAGAATCAACTAATAATTCGTATCCTGGTTATTCTCGAAAACTCATATTGACTGATAATAACAATTGATTCATTTTATTTAGAACATATTATTGAAGTAATCGTCTAAGAGGTTAAGGAATCAGGAAGTTAAGTTAAAGTATCTTTCAGCATGTAGTCGTATCATCACTGAAATGTACACTACTGCTTTAGTCATTCTTGAATGTGAGTAGCAAATTTGAAGTTAGTATGAGGAAATCAAAAAATAGAATAAAATAATAAAAATAACTTGAATTCTGATAAAGTTATTGTGGTAAAAATAGGTGATTATGCTATCAGAAACAAATTAGATTTCCAATTTTTATCAATTTATAAAATCACCATTTATTAATATTTTTTTGTTGCAATATACTATAACATAAATTAATGATTCAGTAAAATTTACAACTTGTAGGGAACAAATTTAAGTGTGCGCCAGCGAGCATACATTTTGCAACATCCTATTAATTTGGATGAAATTGCCATCGATCCGGCACCATTTCAACTTGTCCTCGGTACATCACTCTATCGGGTAAGTAAGCCGATGGATATTCATTTAGGTTTCCGCTTTTTTGTTCAGATTGGATAATCAAATATTCCACTTAATGGTAATTTATTGGTAACTTTTTGACCAGTAAAAACTTGCTTGTTATAGTAATACAATAAAATATTTGTTAATTTTGATAGGAAATTAACGAAATTTTAACTTTTAGCAATGCAATAAAAATTATAACTTTTAGCCATGGATGATTTGTAACGATAGTTAACGTCACTTTGGGATCACTGGTATTGTGAAGATAATAATGATAAAATTTATTGTTTCAGGTGCATACATTGTTTTCATTGCTTGGTCTTAATCATGCTTATATCACAAATCGAGGAAAGCTTATGGGTGTAATTTCGATTAAAGAGGTTTGCTACCCTGTTATTCTGTATCAAAAGTATTGCTTGGTCTTAATCATTTTTAAGAGGTTTGCTATGAATTTTTGGAATTTCCCGAAAGAAAAGAATAAAAACTATTTACATGACTGTTTTTTTTTTTTAAAAAAAAGAAAAACTTGACAGTGTTTGAAGAATATGAATATTTATTTCTACCAGGTCCTCTTTTTTTCCTTTTTCTTTTTTAGCTTCGTAATGCTCTTGCAAATATATATAGTCGTGGTGCTATTCCAACTTATTCAGTACGTAAAAGTACCGTAACGGCACCACATAGATTGTTGTTGGATAATGGTACTGAACAACGAATGTTGACAACAGTTGCTACCCAAACATTATTAGAAGATCAGGTTATACACGGCGCTGATTCTGATGTAGAAACATCGGATATTAATAATATTATCGATACATCGGATATTAGTAACGTAATTGATTGTAGAAATTCGTTATGATTAATTCAATTAGATAACAAAAAAGAAAGAAGACGAAGAAAAAAGGACATGTTATTACTACTGCTAAAGGAAATTATAAAATAAAATAGAAAAGAAGTTGAATAAATACAAGTTAAATAGAATAAGAATAAAACAGAATATAATAAAATAAGAGCAAAAATTAAAATAATTACAATACAGCTATGTTAAATTCAGCGTCATTACTATAATATGTTGTCATATTGTGTCATTATTTTCAATCTTTTGCCTTAAAAAATTTCTTACCTCAAAATTCACCTCACCAAAGACATATCATACATTATTAATATCATCGTCATGTATGTTTATTGTAACATTACGCTGTGCCAAATGCGACATTAGCATAATGAAATTTTAAGATGGTTAGAAATTCTAGCAATCACACATAAATCCGTATCTTAATCCTAAAATTCGGATCGTTAAAATGTTATTAAATTTACTAATCATTTTAACGAAAAGTAAGTTCTCACTCTTGAAATTAAGTAAGTTGTTAATATATGTGAATATATTGATTTTTGGAGAGGATAAATTTGTAAAGTTTAAATCTTAATTGCCTTACAGTGCTTTATTTTTTGCTTAATTGTTTGCTGTTAATTTTAGAAGAAATCCATTTCCAATTTTTTTTGTTGAAATTTAAAAATTTATTATCGTTCACTTTGAGTAATTATTCATATCATAAATAAAGCATGTAATAAATACCTGTACTGCCTACATAATGACAATTCCGAATTTCTACACAAAAAATGAAGAAATTGGAAGTCTACAAATTATTGTTCAGTAATTAAAGCATATTACAGTTTTTTCTCCTTCAAAATTCCAGTTTTTATAATAAGTAATATATTTTCGAAATTTTGTAAAAATGTTCTATCACTAGTTTCCAAAATCTAAAATTAGCATGTCATGAATAATTTGATAGGTATTATTGTGAAGCATTTTTTTTGAAGACTTGAAAAAAAATTTAAATCTTCCGTTTTGAAAATTTGTAGTTCGCATCTATGCGATTTATTTATTAATGTAACGAGAAGTATCGAAGAAATTTCTGATTATTGTATGATAATTTTCTGCTTTTTATTTTGCAATGTATATAGTTTTGGTATAGTTTATGCAGTTGTAATTATTAATAATGTTTCAAATAGAAATCATCTTTGTCTTAGTTAAATTTTGAAATTGTTAGTTTCGAAAGTAATCCCAATCTACTTTTTTTTAAAAAAAAAGACAATTAGAAGCTAATTCTAATTTTGGTTAAGAATTGCACCACCGATCCTAATGTTGTATGATTCAAATCCTTTCATATTGCTAATGTGTTGATGTGAAAATAATGAAAGATGATTAATTAGCAGAGATAAAATTACCCAGTGATCACTCGTATTCCATCCAAAATTACTCATTTTCACTCAAACTGTGGGTGTCTTCAAAATTACATCATAGGAATTTTACTGAAGTGGTTCGTGCTACGAACTTTTAAATATGAAAGTTTTTCGTTTTGTAAATAGAAAACAAAAGAAGATAAATTAGTTATAATTACACAAAATAACCTTTCTCATTAATATGTGCTACATATTAATGAAATCATTTTGTCTTAATTTTGTAAGTAATATTAACTTGTTTATAATTAAAACAATATATAATACCAATTGAATAAATACACTTTATTTTAACATCATTTCAAATCGAATTAGGATATTCATTACATTTGATACAATATTGGCATATTTTATCATCCTGTTATCAACTTTTGTAATCGGTATTACTTTTCCATATTCCTCTAATAGTCTAATTTATCTACACATTTACAGCTGATATTTATTGAAATTCGGCATTGTCCACTAAAGGATTCTTTTCGTTATTACTTCGATAGTATAATCCATAAATGATAAATGCAAGCAGGCATACAATATCATCAATGTCTAACTGTGATAAAATAGATGTGAAATACCGAAAAGGAATTTGTTATAACTGAATCCAAGCATAACATGACTAATCCTAAATCGAAAATCGGAAAAAGCTAAGTTATGATAGCTATGCAGAAATAATGTTAAACATGGCAAATTATAGTGATATTGAACATCTAACAAAATTAACTATCTCAATAATCCATATCGCAGTTATCGTTATCCATATCACTGATAACATCTCATTATAAGATAATGTTCGGATGATAGAAAGCACATTATTATCATTTTCTAAATACAAATTAAGCGTAATATAGGTAAAAAGTTAGCAAGTTAGAAAAAAAGGTACTTGCTTAGCAAAATAGCTTCAGAGGTTAGAAACAACCATTACTGGGGAATTCGCAACAAATGCGACTCCTTGTAGAAATCGCAATATTAAAAAATATCAACGCATGACATTGCATCAATCCTATTGAATAACTTCCGAAAACCTGTGGATTTTTTTATTAATTTCATGAATTTTAATATGATCTTATGGAGTATCTTGAATTTTAATACATTCCAAAAATTTAGATTATAGTCTACAAAGAGATTATAGAAAATTCTGGATAAAAAGTTATCATTGGAATTGTTATGTGGTGAGAAATTACGACAATAAAAAGTTACTTGGAATTCAACGGATATAAGACATGTTGTGATTGCTAAAAGAATGTTTAGACGGATAAGAGTGACCAATTATAGAACTGGAAAATGAACGACTAACCACAAGCCAAATCTGTTCTTCTAAAACATTACCGTATGTAGATAGTTGATCAAGCATATTTCGAAAAATACCAAAATTTCGAGCTTTACTTGCTGAAATAGAGTCATATATAGTTTTACAACTATTCAAAGAAAAACAGCAATTATCGTAAGATCATTTATGTCTAAATACAGTAACATCATCGATATTCCACGTATAAATACATGTATAAAATACACATAAACATAGTTAAGGAAAACAAAACATAGCTCACGTAATAGTTTAACGTAAATATAACGTATGATTAGGTAATTCATGTCTTCTTTTGTATAACTTGCTGAATTTTCATGCAAATTAAATCAAAATTAAAAATTAATATATTAGATAAATGGAATAATTAACCGTTCAAGTAAGTATCGAGCTGGAAATATGATATAAACTTCTAATGCCGGAACAATTTAAGGATTTAAAATCATTAGTATAAAAAGGAGAAAAAGAATTGAATTTACTACATATCTGGGAAGCGTAGAACTGTGATAATAATAATGATAAAAGAAATTCATGTTTCAAAACTTTACAAATACCTCAGATATTCATTTTTTTAGCTTTGCTATTATTGGTTGCTTATCGCTTCATTCCACTGCAACAATCATTTTATAGATTAAAATGCATCGGAATGAATTGTAAAAAGAAAATTTATTGGTAAACGAAATCAATGAACTAAATAATTAATACGAACGTTAGTATAATGTCTGTTTAGATACTTTTTTTATTTGTATTTAACTTTCTTTAAAAACCTTTTCGGTAAATTTAAAACCGAAACCTATAAATCGTATACGTCTATCATCAATAATCATTGTGCTATAGCAACAAGCAATTAAACAAAGAAAACATATCATTAATAATTACTTAAATTAAAAGTTCTCCTCCTCTTCAAATTACTAGTTAGTGAAATTGTAAACTAGGTATCTCAGAGAAGAAAGTTGCTGGTAAATCGGAAGATCCCCAATTTTCATCCATCAAATTTCATGTTGAAAAGTTCCAATTTTAAAATAATAGATAATGAACAGAAAAATTAGCAAATAGTTCGCAAAATACTGTTTCATCCCATCAACTGTTTTCAACATGTCGTGTTGAAATTATCATTTCTCTTTCTTCTACTTTATTACTTATCCAGAATACATTATCCATTTCTTCATCAAAACTTAATAATTATGCGCGACATTATTTGTTAACTAACAACAAAACTCCATTCCGCATGAGCGGCACATAAATATCCATCCATTTAATTTTCCAAAGTAAAAAGGTGCTAAAACCACCTTACTTTGTAAAATCATAAATTCCCTGCTTTATACTAACAATTCTTCAGATTGACTTATTACCGTCAACCATTATTATGCAGTCAAGATTTCTCGACTTCCTTGAAATACCTACATTCATGCCTTACCGTAATATCTCTGTAGCATTTTGCTTCTATTAATTTTTGTGATCTAAATAAAACTATTAAGAAAATTAGCATGATTTATTCAGAAAATGACTATATTATAAAATAGTTTTAAAAAATTCACACATCCATACCAAGTAATGGCGACCATAAATATTCAGTATTTGATTCCAGTTTGAATAATTATTAAGTTGAGAACTGAACCTTATGAAGTCAGCAACTTTAACCTTAATGCATGAGACAAACTTATCGTGAATTTTACAATCTTCTAATAAAATAACGAAAAATCATTGCTAATGATTATGAAAACATAAACAACATTTTCTCAAGAAAAGAAATCACAACAGTTGCTAATACAAGTTATTTGCTCCTCCTCATAGATGTAGTAACTTTCTTCAGTAAACATTTGACAATACACGAATTTCTAAAATTATTGGCTCTTAAAGTAAATCAAGAAAGCAATTCAAAGAATAGGAAAAATGAATGATAATAGTAAAAACATAGCGTGAAAACACTAAATATAATGAACCACTAAGCAAAACAATGAGATAGTGGAAATTTTGAAAAGAAAGAAATGAAGTATGTGTTATGACGTTGAGCCCGAGCAATATCCATCTGCAATGGATGAAATCTTATTCCTTGCAAACTCAGTGTCAGTACCGACCAAGTAACTTACGCCACCAAAAACGCCATGCAAGAAGATCGTATCCACGCTGAAGTCGTGCATTCAGTAAATTATAGTTGCTTTCACGAAGCGTTTTCACCAGATGATCCAGTGTCGCACCGCTTGCCATAAGTGCCAGTCGTAGGTTAGGTTTGATGCTTTCACGATATTGTCTACTTTTTAAAAGTTCCTCCTCAGCTATCTTAAAATTTAAAGAATTAATAAAAGCTCATAAAATATGACCAGCTGAGTGGGTCTCGACAGAAACGTCGATTAATCGGTTAATTAGTGAGAGAATCTTCAAAAATAAGTGAATAAAGGAATGGTCATCCCTTAGAAAAGTTTTCAAGAATTAGCAGTGAGCCAGATTTATCAGAATTCTTATTCATAGTATTTCAAAAGCCCTCTTGAGAACTGCACATAAAGGACTACATAATTTTTCTGCAATGAATCCAAGAACTAAGTAATCAAAAGATAATTCACGAAAATTAATAAATTTCAAAAAATTAACATTAGTAAGCTCCTCGACTAAATCACGTAATGCATTCTGCTTCTTATTCTCGAATATATCATCTACATTTAAGTAATATTTCTCCATTAGATCACTCGGAAGTAGAAAGATTCCTCTTGCCAATAACGGCATCATTGATCTGTTATAAATCCAGTAAAGATTTTTAAAAACTATTCGGAAGCTTCAAAAATTAAAGTTTGAAATGAAAAATTTAAACTTGAAAAAGCAGAGATTTCTACTGAAAATATGTACCTGACCAATGTGATAACTGAAACAGCATGCGACATTGACTCGACTGCTTGAACTGTTTCTTCAGAGAGCAGTACCTCATTAGCCTTATGAGAGCCAGAAAGCAAATGCATTACTAATTGAATTAAGGAGCCTGTAGTTTCGATGCCATATTTCTTAACATCGTTGAGAGATTCGAATGGACGATCACCCAACGTTCTTTGCCTTGCAGTGATCAAATTTCTCAATAAATGCTCATCAAAATGATGTCCGAAGAGACTTAAAGCTATCGCAACCGGTTGTCTAGAAATTTGTCTGATTATTGGATACAATTATCAGGAAAATTAAATTTTGAAAATAGACATTCGAATTTACCGAGGTAGTGGTCCTTTCGCTTGACCATATAAAACATCTAAAGTATCTTTCCAGAATTGCAAACGATATATTCCGGAAACTCCAGAATTACGAACAACTTGGTCTCGGATAACGGCTAATTCTACATTGAAAGCCAGAAGCTGGAAATACACTTCAGAACTGACAGTTTCACAAGATACACTACAAGATTTCTCTTAATTTCATTAAGTCAGTGAAAACAAAAGTAGGATGAGGTGAAAGATTTACGGTGAACAAAGCAGGTTGGATTTCTGATGGCATCACCAATCCGGCAACATAATTTGTATAATCTCGTTCACGAGTTATTTTTAAACATTGATGAATGGCTTCGTTTATTACCTGGAAGCACAAACTGAGCACTTTAACTAGGTATGATCAGCATCCCTTTCTTTTACGCTAAGCCAATTGAGATGACAGAAGACATTAGTAAAAATAGTGAAACTGCACAAATACAGAAGCACTTGAATCAATCGTTGCGAATTTCAACTACAGTGTTATTAATTCGGTTGATATTCAAAATTTGCATTGAAGTAAGAAAAAGTTATCGTACTTAATCTACCAAGCATCGAAGATGACACTAAGCGTGAACTATTTATCACTTTTCCCACACTTAATAACATTTATCGTTCCGGGTAGGTTTTTTCCTAGAATTATAAGAAATGAGTTCAAAGCATCCATCGCAAAGGATCGTTACCTTGTTAGAAGACTTTAAATGCGAACTTCGTTGCAATGATCTGTCGTTTTTCATTAAAGACTTTCCGGACAAATCATTTCCAACAACTTTATGGATAGCGGCTCGAAATGATGTCGTTTTTCGTTCGAATGAAGTAGTTATTACCTAAATGACGACCCATAAAATATGATTCAGAGACTAAATTTTTTTCTAATTAAAATTTTTCGAATTTATAAAATTTCTAGAAAATCAGAAAATTTTATTAGCATACCTGTTGAGGCATAAATGAGAGGACCGGAAAAAATGAAGGGAATAATGTCGAATATTTAATGATCAACTGCTGCACTGAAAAAGTTCGCCATCTTGGACAGCTGATGAGGACAGACCCTATAACTGAGGAGTTTGATAAATTTGGTAAAAGAAGTTGTTAATAAAACAATAAAGAAAAAAGTCATGAAACAGGCGTTTTAACTGTTTGGAAGGATTCAGAGAGTCCTCCACACAGAATTGAGCCTATCCTTTCTTTTCTGATACTCTAACTTACTTATTTAATACTACTGAACATCTATCATTTGTTATTGAAAAATATAGCGGACTTATAAAATGCTGTCATAGGAAAAATAAACAAGCAAATAAAGTATCCAATCATATTTAGCAACTATCCTCAAAAATATAAATATTTTCATACATTTACAACAAATACCGAAAGCGTTATTCAAAATGTAAGAATTACGAATATTGAAAAAAAGAGAAAGATAACAGAAGGTTTTGTCGTAAACCGATTACACTAACTTCCTACGTATTCTCCCAGATTTCTGATATAAAAAGCACTTCGTAACTTTCCTAGTTTCATTTACCAAATTTGAAAATAAAACTTCGAAGAAAACCATTGCAGTTGAAAATAGTTTTAGACTGAAGGAAAATGAGATTTCAAAACAAAAATGGAACTTTCGAAAAAGAACCAGTGAAGAATCGCAGTACTGCTGGTCTGAATCGCTGTATGATGGTGAAAGAGTTTTTGCACGATGATCGAATGTATAAAATGACGGGCAATTTCCAACTGTATCCCATGATTTTGTACGATTCTAGAATCATTAAGCATCAACAACTTCGAAAAAAAGAAATTAAGAATAACCTAGTTCCAGCTACTCCCCATTCGTTATCTTGAAAATTCATTCACAACGTCTAAAAAATTCATTTTTTTTTACCCTATCCGTAATTTAATGATCTCTGCAGTTATAAAATTTAGTTATCGTAAAAAAAACAAGTTTGTAATCATTTAAATTCATATGATGACTTTAAATGATTAAACACATAACGACTTCCAAATTTTAGTTTTACCTATTCTAAGTCATCAATGGCGTCTCACTTAGCGTTTTGTGTTGCGGTCTACTTTTGAAGAAAAGTAAGTCCTTTCGTTCTTTCTACATCCAAAGCGGAGAGTGAAATATTTAAAAATTTTCAAAAAAAGCATCATTAATGGAACCGATATGTAAAAATTATCGAAGCGGATTTAATAGTAGCAATAATAAACCTGTAAATCAGAACGGATTGGTTGAAATTCTCCAGCAATATAAGTAGCACTATAAACGAAAGCAATTAAGCTCACGACTGTTTGTACCGCAATATCAAGAGGTAGTTGAGTGAACGGTTGTTCCGTCAGTCGTAAATAAAATCTATGCTGCAAAAGATTTCGTAAATACTATAATCAATCTTAATCAAGGAAATCTGAGACAATTGAAATCAGGATTTCTTATGCTTGCTTATATAACAATTGAAAAATAAGGAAATTATAGTAACTCTAGCGGTTAATCTATACCGCCGTTCATGATTTCCTAAAAGTGCCCAGGAAACCAACAGGCAAATCTATTCCATTCAAATCATTCATTGGTAAATGGCCGTTAGTTTGAAACACTCATTAAGAATTAGAAAATATCAGTATTATTTGTAAGAGCTAGGGTAATACTTAGTCCTAACATAATGGTAGTTAGCTAATCACAATCAAAGAAAATTGCTATCTTGAAAAAAAAGAAATGATTAACTTCACTTAATCGCCTTTACTTTAACACCGCAAATTTACCTAGTAATGCTTACTTGACTTTATGGTCACTTTACCAAATAACACTAGAAGAGGAATAGTCCTGAAATTTTGCTGATTTCTAGATTTTTACCTGTAATCTCAAATTCAATAAGACCAACGTAAATCACTAAATTCGTATTGATGTAAACCACCATTAGAAGATGACCAACAGCCGATCACTTCTAAGTGCTAAACTCTATTTCCCTTTTTAATACGCCGCAGTAATCGTTCTAATGCATTGGCAAATTTGTTTTTCTTTTTTTTTTTCATACATCTATGAAGACTACTAAAGCACTCAATAGAAGAGTTACTACTCTATGAAATGAAACTTGTAAAAATCACAATTCACGATAAGTTCAAGTAATTTCAAATTACCTTTAGATAACGCAAAAGTTACAAACCTGTGCAGCTGAATAAGCACAATGAAGAAGTGAGACAAGACCAGCTAAACAAACTCCGCGAAAGATTGATAAACTCGTTGGATTCATCGAAATGGTTATCTTCTTGCCTTTACACTTCTCCTTGAATGCAGTTTAATTTTCCGTTAATTCTGTATGAAATTCTTGAAATTTACGAAATTAGTTTACCATTGAAAAAAAAAAAAAAATGAAACACTGAAGAAGCAGAATGAAAAATCAACGTTACGCCTTACCCGATGATGCAGGATGTGGTGCTTCAGTAAAAAAGATCAAGATGTCAGACGTCAAATTATTTCATTTAATTCATCCGTTGAACAACTTGTATTGAATGATTTAAACTGCTTAGCCTATATCCTGAAAAAAGTTTTGTCAAATAAACCTCTGTCACATAAAACATTTCCAGTCTTACCACGTTTGTATCTGGATGATCGAGAAAGATTAAATTTTTAAAGAAATGATCAATAATACGATAAAAAAGATATATTGAAGATATTTCCTTTGTTACATGCACTTTGCTGGTTCAGACAGAACCAATTAATATTAACAAAAGATCTTGCAAGAGTAGATTTTAATGGAAAAACTTATAAATAACAATAACATGTACAACCTGCAAGAAAACGCGAAATTCAAAAAATATTTCAAATTGAAGGATGAAATGCAATAATTACTGAAACTGCCACCAGACAGCATTGTAATCTTTTATCTGACAGAACGGACAGATCAACCATACACGAAAAATGACTTATTTTCATGGAAAGAAATACAAAGTGAAAAACAATTTGAATTTTTAGAAAAGGGACAAGGGTTATAAACCCACATCGCGACATGCTCAATATTGAATTACTTCATCATTTTTAAAAGTTAAGGACTGAAAAATTTAACAGAACACTTTACAAATTCAAAAAAAAAAAACAATAAATGAAACAAAATTTCGACAAAATATACAAATATATATATGTAAATATACAAATGTACGATCAAACCTGAGGTCGTACACACGATATTAATAAGCAATGATGAAGGGAATGGAATTGTGAAGGAAGAGGCACATTATAAAAATCAATCCTGGGTGGAAAAATTACAACGATTAATCTTTTGCCTAATAAGATGTTGCTCGCTCGTTCTGTAAGTGGCCAGTGCTGGTTCACCAAACCTATAAAATGAAATAATTTACTTTTGGCTTAACTTTAATACGTAATATCTAGTTAATAAGGGACGGTTCAATACATCCTCATAGACAACGTAGGTGCATGAAACTGAGTATTCAAGAAATACTGGTATTGCCAGAGTGAAATGAATTAAGGACAATATAATCACCTACAAGAGCAACAAAGAAAAACAAGATGAAAAGCAACTTTTTTGTCAACTTTTCCATATAAACGACTGCTGTTTTCCTCATATTCTTTTTGAAATTTGCCATTAAAACACGCTCAATAATCGAATTCAACTTTCCAAACGAAGTTGAAACAAAACCACCACGTTCAACAATCGTTTCCGGCATGCCGTTTTTGAAACCCTTTTAACGAAAATTTTCAAAGATTTTTTTATTGAAATTATATACTGGTTCAATCGTTAAATATAAACTATCCTATAGATATTACTATCTTCCGTTTTTGATTAATAGACACAAATCAATTTCTGCCATTATTTTCGTATAATCGTTCGAAAAATTACACAATTCGAAATGCTTCCTGGCTAACTTCAAGAAGATTTGAATTCTGCTCTTTAAAAAGTCACATATATGTTTAAAAATATCAGCACAGTAAGTACATGTAATGAAATAATACGAAAAGTGAATTAAAGGAAATCGCGAGATAAAATAAAATGAGAAAAATACCGGTTTGTAAACACAACGTTCATGAATTTTACAGGTGGATAACATTGTAATATTTCTCGTGTAAGTCACTAAATACCTTTTATTTCGATCGAATATGCTCTCCTCGACTGTTGGAACTACCTATAAAGGTCGTATAAGGAAGATTAGATATTTTTGGACATATCAAAATTTTGCTTCCATGGATTTATTTTTAAACTATTATTTTCAACCGCTGAATTCAAAATTTGATCCGGCAAGAAATTATTTTAAAAATTAATTTAAAACTTTAAATTTGTAGTCGAATGAATAGTTTAAAAATAACTATTAAGAAACTATTAATTTACCATACCCTGACGTTAGTCAAACGCGACATCCATTTCGGAACTGCTTTCAAGAAAGTTCCCGTCTGTTTCAGTATCAATTTTTTCGTCCTGATTTGATCCCCATCTACCTGAAATCTGTTGAAAACATGAACTATCCAATACGTGCAACAAAAATCTTGGTATTTATGTAAAAGCAAATGCACACACGTAGTGCACCTTAAACTTCTGCATGCATAAATTTTCTGCATACTTCTTGAATAAATTTAATACATTTTTTTTCTGTTTGCATAAGATTTTTTTCTAGAAATTTTCCGTTCAAATACTTCGATCTGTAAAAATTTAACTTTATATGGCATATACACATTAGCATATCTATTTTAAAGAATGAATTATGGAAAATTACTTAACTAATAACCTAGTCTCGTTCAAATGATTCATGTGTATCATGTCTAACGTATGTCCGTAAGCAGATTCGAAAGTGCGAGATATTAAATAACCGGATAACTCCGTTGATAAATATACACGAGGAAAACATAAATTAGTAAAACGTATCAATATTAATAGAATTATCGGATATCTTAATACTTTTCTTAAAAAAATTCCAAAAAACTTGAACGAGCTAACCGCAACTTCGATGAAATCTTCACTTATGACGTGCTTTGCAGTTGTATTCGGATACCGATGCCAGAACACTGTTGCAACTTGTTCGAATGCATACGGCAAGTGTTGAAAAAAATCATAGATGTGCATCCCTTCAATATACCTGAAAATAAGCTCGTATCGGAAATCCTTCAAGATAAAGAAGAAAAAGTTTCTTCAAAGAAATGAATCCTTGACTTCCAAATTCCTTAACATAGGAATACGTTGCACGGCACTAACTGACACCATAATATCAAAATTCAACTAACATAAATCACATCAAGCTGTACTATGATTAAGCTTCAAATCCTTTACTAGATATAGTACACATGAGAATATCAAGCTAACATTATACTTTCATCCTCAATTAACATTTTGGTAGATCATATCGATCTCGCCAGCTTTAACTGAAATCCAACCCCTAATATTTCAAATAAACTATAGATTAGCAATGAAAGTTGAAAATCTTCAAAACAAAATATGTAATTTCAAATATATATGATTTCAAATCAGTTGTTCACACCAATAAAATTTTATCGACAACTTTTATAAATTTCTTGTGGAAAAAGATAACAATGGTAAAAAAGACAATATTCAAAGCATTCGGTAAAATAAGACGAAAAGATAAAGTGAATATACTCACATCTGCAGCGAGTATAATGATCGCACAAGAATTTATCAATAAAATCAATCCATCACAGAATTACAGTACAATGGACTGATTAAGCGTTCCCGTGAACAAGAGCTCAAACTAACTCAGTAAACGATAATAGTACATTAAAATCAATGAGATCTTATCGAAATAGCTAACCACAATGAATTTGAATGTGACATGTAATTACATGCAGCTGCACACAGTAGTAGTAGTAGTAGTAAATACAGTAAAAATATTGAAAAACACAATAAGATTTAGAAAGAGTGAAAGGTAAATTAAATGAGAAACAAAGTATTTGGAAAATCCGAAAATTAAATTACACCCATACATTTGTTAACTAGCAAAAAGCCACTACAAGATGATAAATGAAGTGAATTTTCTAAATTTAATTCAGGCTTAATATCATGTAACCAGATACGTAAATAAAGCTTTATAATAAAATTGGGCAGGTAAACCCCTTGAAGGGAAAACTCTCGAACGAGGAATGCATACCAAAGTGACGGACTAAAATATAAGACGTAACATTCCAAACAGCATCATTTGTCACCAAATGATTGATCGTGAATATCAAGATAAGATCATCCTGATTTTTGGAAGCACTGATCGTGATGCTTGTGAGATATTGCTTATCTATGCAAAGTTATGAGAAAACGGTGTGGACAATGAAAGCAAATCCTAACGGAGGAGACTTATCCAGACCGCAGTGTATTAGAAATGTTTGATATGAATATCAGTTCAAGAAACTCAAGTAAATTTAAATCTCGAAAAAAAAGTACCTGAATTAAATTAATGATAACAACTATACAATTAATCGAGAAAGTAGAACAATGCAAAACTACTTCATCTTCAAATTTCGTTCATCTTCGACTAGAAATAGTTTTTGTGCAATAAGATCAAGATAAACGTATGCTAGTTGTTTGTTTAAACGTGGATATTGCAAGACACGAAAAATGGTTTGCATTCCTTGACAGAATTGCTTATCACCAATTAATTTAATAAAACAAACTGGCAGCTGCTCCTGCAAGTACTCCAATGTTAAACGTTGAGCCAATTCCATACGTAGTAGTTTTTCCTAAAACGCAAAATCAAATAATAATGTTGGTTATAACTTAATGAACAATTATACAGTTTGCATCCTTCTCAGTGAAATGAATTCATAAAAAATGATTTGCCATTCAATGTGTAGAAAGTTCAAAACTCAAAACAAAAATTAAATGAATTACTGTTAGTCAAATAATCCAAAGAGCAAAAGGGCATTAAATTCACAGAATTCATTAATGGAATGGAATTTTCAGTCACCTGATCGGTTTCTGCTGAACTGTTAAGACCAAAAATTGATCCTTGAATGAAACGTAGTATACGTATGCAATTAACTTCCACAAATATTCTATTCAGAAATCGTCTAAATAAAGCAGCTGCTATCGCATCAATAGTACCTCCCATTAAGTGTCGAATCGTAATAATTATCCATATTGGCCATCGAATAACACCAAACAACCGATTCAAAATGAAAAGCATGGCATCACAGAAGCTTCTGGAAATTGCAGAAAAAAAAAGAAAAAAAAAGTGATATGCGAAATTCGATTCTCGGGTTAGATTTCTGATCGAAAACTGAGTGATTTAATAACTCAGTAGAATTCATAAATTCGTTCGCCATTTTTCTTTTTTTAACGGAGATATTAGGTTTGAAAAACGATATTTGAATTACGCATCCAAATATTCAACTTCCGACTGCTCAATGAACCACTCTAGTTTAAGAGTGAAAATTGATCTGCTGAACCTAAAAAGTGAAATCAACAATTGCAGGAGTTTTGCAACTGAAAAAAAAAAATATGAGGTTTTGGAATTTGATAATTAAAACAGATACTTCGTCCACAATGTACTTTTTGTGAGCGAGAAATCTATCTGAGCACTTGGACAATTATCACCGTATATATCACTTTGTAATATCATCTGTGTTTGACTCGCAATTTCTGGATTAATGGATGGTACGGTGCTGAAAATACCGCAATGTTTAATATTGAAAATACCGCAACACTTGATATTGATTCCTAGACTAGCATCCTGAAATTACTTAGTTACCATTCGCAGCAGAGTGAGCAATAGAAAGGTTTTCAAAAATTTTTTTTTTGAAATCAATATTCGTTGTAGAAAAAATTTGAGGCAGGGAAGCAATATCCTGCATGAAACACTTTCAATCGTATTTCCACACAAACATCCGACGTGTTCTCCACATAAGAACTCATTATTTCCAACAAAATTTACAGAAGTTTATGATATTGAAATCTTACCTCGATTCGGTCGAATTGTTTTGATAAGGAACCAATGTTGCTGCTAGAAGGGATAAAATAAATGGTTTCAAATTCTGACCTCTTTCACGAGCAAACTTACTCGGCATTTTTTTCATCATCTGAAAATTACTAACATTTCTATGCCATCAGTTTGTCCGCTACGATAAATGAAAAAAGAAAAAAATGCGACTGTTTAATTTATTCTTGAATTATAACTTACATTCCACGGATAGAGATCGGAAATTTGGGTTGAATCTTTCAATCTTTGTTCAGTACTCAAAAAAACAAACAGCAAATCTGATTGTTTCAATGCTCGCTGGAAGAAAAAGGTTTATTTACGTTAGTTGAATATGTTTATCTCATGTATCGAATGATTTCAATTAAGCAATTCAGCAACCAAGCAATGATTAAAGGACTATGAGAATACTCTCCCAGGCTTTTCTATCCGTACATTACATATTGATCAACTTTTCATTCAAAAAAAAAAAAAACCAATGCTGGTACCTGTTTCGTAAGTAGTTGAATGAAGCGCTCGAAATTTTCACGTCGCGATTCCACATAAACGCGACTTTTACAATTGAAAAATCGCCGTGGTGGCAGCGACTCCGTTTTAATCGTATTTCCATGAAACTCTAATAATTTTGATTCCAGAATGTAAAATTCATTGTAGTGGCGAATCACAGACCACTAGAAATATTGACAGCCTGAACGTAAAGTATTCACAAAGTCAAATGATTTTAACAAAAACTGAAGATAAAGACAATTTATAGTTCTTATTTTAACAGAAAAAGAAACTTACTCTCTGCGTGGTTGATAATGATGTCTGCTGAATGTCATTACTTACATCGAACCGTTGAACCGAAATGACATAGACGTACATTGTATGACCTGAATATGAAGCAATCCATAAAAATACTTTAACCTGAATTTTCAGAGACTAATAAGTTAGTTCTTTTTTTTTCCAGATATTATCTAAAGCATTGAAGAAATCCAAAACAGACCACCAACGGGATCTCGCCGTGGTTCAACATACGGGATTGTTACATTCCATTTGCTCATATCCCGTTCCGGATCAAACATCGGTATCTCAAACGAATTACTCGAATTCGTCTGCTGTTCAACAAACTCTTCATCGGGCTATAAATCGTTTATAGAAATTATTTCCAAACTCATCAAAAATTGAGAATTTCATACCTCAAGTATCAAACAGATACAACATACCGTACTGGAAATAAGCAGGTCATCCTGCACTTCCGCGATCTTCTCTTTCCCATAATTCAGGACAAGCTGTAATACCAATACTTTACATATACCAGGGGAATAAAAAAAAAAAAAATGAAAACATTAACAAAGCAAATGTACTTACTTCAAAAGTTGGCATAGTTGTACCAGCATTTGATGAGTTCGAGCTCAAACCTTGCGTGATATCATCAGCAGGTTCGATCCCATTATTCAACTCGCTTAATACAACATCATTCAAATGATTAAATGACGAGTCCATCGATCCAGGTGCCGGTGAGACCATTCGCCAAAAACGATGTCTGAATTTGATAATTGTTAGAAAACTATTCGAAAAACTGCATAGAATGATTTATATATTATATTTTAAGTGTTATCAAGTAAGCATACCAATTAGCACAAAGATTTCGGGACTTACATCGCCCGAGACCTATTTAGGACTGCCCTTATAGTCACACCAAAACAAGAAGCCCCAATTTTTACTGATATGTAGTAGATCCAACTTTATTTGATGTAACAAATTTACGACAATAAAGCAGCCTGATTTAACTAATGGGTTCTATTTTCAAGGATGCTTACTTTGATTGAGAGTCTCAAAGATATGTATACCACTACATATTGAAATGGAATGTTTACCATTTCCTTAAAATATATCACTGACCACAAAAAAACAGTGTCTGATTTCCTCTCTGTTTTCTTTCTTGTGGAATAAAGTGTGATTATGATAGTCAAGAAATTAAAATTAGAATTATTCAAGGTCCACTTCCATATAATAAATTTTCAAAAGTTCTAAATTAAATTAATATCAGCGTCTCCAGATTGTAATATTCCTTAAGTAGAAGGGATGCCTGATGCATTTCTCCATCCATTCACAATGTTAATAACTACAAGTTAACTCAAAAATCCAGAAACTAAGGACAGAAGCAGTATAGAAACACATCTCTTTAAAAATTGCTGGAAATTTTGTTTACCTGAATTGAGTCAGGGAATAGTTAGGTTCAACAGCTGGTAGAAGACAACGAGCTGACTTAGAATGTTTGCTGGATGCAATTAATTCATCTACACCCACAGGTCGAGGACCACACAAATTACCCAAGAAGCATTCCGATTGACAAAATGGTATCACATATTCATGCTGCATTCGTTTGTATACAATTTGAAAAGCCTGTAATTCTCAAAAGGATTAAGTATATCAAAAGCTTCTACACAAACTTCAATAAACGTCATTTACATAATTTGAAGCTATGTCCAACCCTATCTTACACTCATAATAGTTCCGAAAATTTTAATGAGGTAATGGAAACTAAAACCTTTTCTAGACACCGATCAAGCAGCTCACAGTCATGCTTTTCGACTGCTTCACTGAATTCACAGCTAATCTCACTAGGAAGATCAACCCTATCCGAGGCACCTTCGTGAATATATTTAATAAAAAGCTCCCAAATATCGTATTGCAGCTCACTCATTGCAGTGTGATCATTCTGCAAATACAATGTAAGGTTATCAAACATCATACTTTACAATATAAACATTCAAATGAGTAATCAAATCAAGTCCACAAAACGAATACTGCTTAAACTTCTGATTATCCTTACAAAATTTATAACATGCTTCATATACGACTTCCTCAGATATAGGAATTAATAACGAGTATGTACGCATATATGAAAACTACGAAGGATCCCCAATAAACTTTATGATAACAGCTCATCATACTTTGACTGTGACAATGTTATCCTGAGGAATTTCACACTATCGCATTTCTCAAAAACTCCATTTCGAACTCCTTATTTCAGAAAGCGTAATTCCAGAGTACCTACCTGAACATTAAGCATTCTACCATGTGCATCTCCCGCATGAACTAAAAAATCAAGTTCACTCAGAGGTGCATGAATATCATTTAAATACGCCCTGAACATCATTAATTGTGCAGCATCTCGAAGCATATCACTAAGCTTCAGTTGAAGCAATGAATCAGGAGTGTTATTTAGAGAGTAATCAGCGAGTCCATGTAAGATTTCAACTTGTCTGCTGCCCTAAAAAGGTACTTTTCAGGTATTATTCAGATAAACTTCACATTTATCATACCTTCAATCAGATTCACTTCGACTATACTGACAGTATTGGAGCATCTGCTTAGAGGATAATTCTGATACGATAAACGAAACTACTTCTAAAGTTAAAAGCAAAAGATAATACATTTTGGTTCTTATCGAAAATACCTGAGACAATTCCGGACAGCTGAAAACATCCGAGTCAAACAAAAATATCAGTATCCGATTGATGATATCCGGATCAGCTATTAAATCCATAGCAGGTAAGAAAAATGCAAAAACGAAAAATTCCCGCAGGAAATGGCGACATACATGACTTGCCCATGGGTGCTAAAATGATCTAAGTAAAAGCTAAACAAAGAAGATGATCATCGATCGAAGAGTATCAAGAAAGCAAGGCTAATAATAATTTACCTGAATAATACTCATATAATTTTTAAGTTACAAAATTTATTCTATCAACTGTATATGATATCAGTATAAGTTGACATGATAAATTTTGTTACTTAAAAAAACATTCTGCGAAAAATGCTACAGTTCGCAGCATTAACACAAACTACTTTATCTACGCTTCAGAAGCATAGATTTAAAGATAGCACTCGCCTACATATATATTATTTATACTTCTTTATTAAAGGTTTTACTTACTAAAGAGACAACTCATGACTTATGAATTATCATTTTGCTTTAGCAAGTAACTCATGAAGTAATCGATGCAAAACATCATAAAAAACTCGAACTAGGTGGAAACATACCGAATGACTAGTAAGAATATCACGGAAAGGAGAATCGCTATCATCGGAATGTCCCCCAATACAGCTTTCATCCATTATGAACCCAATGAAGTGATCAGCCAATTCGCGTAGATAATCCACTTCATTTTGTCGTGAACTGAGAGCAAAATGCACATCTGGCATAACTTCCAGGACTTTCGTTTCAACCAACTCAGACGAACACATCTGAATGATTTGCAGTAATTGGCGACCAAAATTGTGAGGTGGAAAATAGAAATTGTTGGAAAAAGTATTAAAACTGACAATCTAAAATTTTTATTGAAAAAAAACCGAATTTTAATTAAATTAAAAATTTTTGATTGAAAAATACTGCAATGACCATAAGGAATTCATTATATTTAAGAGAAGCACATACGCTTTTATCAATAGTTGCACTCAAATGTTTAACCCTGTCACAATGAATTGCTGCCAGCGGTATAGCCTCAAACAAAATTGTCGAGGAAAGATCAATCTTCTGGAAGCGCAAATACAAAACAGCAACGGCATAACGAATCTGATACCTAAATTAAATCCTCAGATATTTCATTCTGGAAAAATTTTAATATTTATGATTTATCGAACGATTTAATGGTCCACATCATAGTGCACAATGACAACCAGTTTAAACTTCGTATAAGCACTATTAACAAAGACGGGCATGCTGAATGACCATATAGTTGTCATAATTACGGTATAATGCAGAAACTTGCTGAAACCACCTTATCTCATTGTCAAATGCACCATCATCGCTTATTTTTGCTTTATACCAGCTATTTACGTAGTTATCAATCAACTGTTCAATCAATTCCTTAAGCAGTTTATCCACTGATTCCGGTACTGTTAGACCTGAAATGAGATTTTTTTTTGGTATTTCGGAAATAGAGGAGTACTTTTTGCGTTTTCCAAAATAATTCAGACTGAACTACAGTCCCAAAGTGTGCAAAAAAGATTGTTATTTCAAAGAAATTTTGTAGAAAATACGTCAATTGACTAATTTTTTTTGACGACAACGCCAATTAACATCGCAATACACTTTCGCGTAATAAATCGTTGACATGCAATTTATGAATCATTAAAAAATGTGAATTTACAAAAGTAGAACTGAAAACGATTCAAAAGTCGAATATTTACTGACAAACCTTTCCAAGGTAAATTACGGATTTGTTCAGAATCGTTTTTCACATCCATGTTTCTAACAATAGCCTCATTAGCATCTAATTTTTCTTCAAGCCAATTTTCGAAAAAATCCCATAAAAGTTCTCCATTAGAATGATCCAACAAAGAAGTTGTTATAAAATAACCAAGAGTCAAAGCTGAACATTGCGCAACAATCCATAAAATGCTGAAAACGAAACTGTGTAAAACTTTATAATAAATACTAAAGTATGCAGCACTTAACAATATAAGCAAAAAAAATGTAAATAAGTAAGAAGGAAAGAAGTGCATAACCCTAACGTGACAACGTACTAGTGCTAAATGTGATTACCATGCTAAATGAAAAAAGTGATTACCGCAAATGACTAGTAAAACCCTTATCTCTCTCAGAAAATTATAAGCGATACTGGTTATGCTATTTATTAATGAATGATACAATATGTGGTATTAAACAACTTTATTTCATATTTAAATACAAACGTCTGAAAGTTAATCCAACTGCACCCATAGATATCTAATAATTCGAAGGAAAACATACCTACAATTGAAAAAAACCACAGGAAGAATAATGAACATAAAGATTGAGAGTATTTTCATGTTGGAACTTGCCAGCAAATAAAGCCGACAAGTAGTTAATGCATCCATCAAAATGACATGATATAAATGAGCTGCAAATGAGTAACTCAGTAACTTCACAATATTTCAATGCTTATTTGGGTAATAGTCACCGTCGAAAATCCACTTAAATGCGAAATTATTGATTAAAAGAACAAGAATGGACCTAAAGGCCAAAATTACAATCTATTTCTAAATAAAAATCATTTAACTGATTCATACTAGTCACAGCAATCAGTATATCATGAAATATCCGAATTGCTGAACGTGGAAAACAAGTGCAAGCATTTTTAGTTCCCAATGTCTTGAACGATTGCTCCAGAATTTAGTTAAAATCATTTTTAAACATAAACTTCCTCCAAGGAAGAATCGAAAATTGAATTTTATGATGCTTAAAACAGAAATTCTTTAAAACCTGCGCATTTGAACGCATCCCACAAAGATAGAAAAAGAACATTAGTCAAAAATTTTATTATTAGCACTGAACAAACATTAACAGTACCATTAACACATTCATTGCTTGAAAAACAACTTAAAAATCAGTTGCGCCATCAGCATTAAAATAATTTTTGCTTGCATTAGAAGCTATTATCGAAAACAAAGAGTTTCATTGCGGAATATAGAAACTGTTAGCTATTCATCACAGTGTATTGTCAACTCATTAAAACACACTTAAGCATATGAAACCGACCATCATTCCTAACCAATATTTTTGACTATCTTATCTATTGAAGAGGTTGCCTACACCTGAAATTATTAAAAAAAGAACTGGGTAAGGATAATCAATTTCTGGTAACACAATTAATGCAACAAGAACTAATAAAATAGAAACAGAATTAATCATACACGCAAAAACGATGCACTAATACACCTTTAAGTTATTTTAATTTCGCAAAATGAGATTTATGCAATTAAAAGTCAAAAAATTATAAAATTTGGCTAAAATCCAAATTATTAAAATTCACATACAACCGTTTAAGAATATTACCAATATTTTTAAATTGAATTAAAATAAATTCATCGGCGTGACACGTCCTTTACAGGGATTTTTTCGTTTTCTTTGCTTCCGTGATGCATCTGGATCATGCAATACAGGTCGTTTTACTTTATACGCAGCCGTACCGCCTATACGTGATCCACGAAGTTGTGCACAGAATGGTAGAAGAGCTGGCTGCCGCAAAAATAAACCACGCCCTTCAGGCGTATGAGCTTGTAAACGAACTTCCCCACGTCGAGCTGTCACGCATACCCAACCTACAGAAGAAAGTACCACATCTCCACAACCTTTCCATGATCCAGGACTTTCCAAGACCATTTCACTACCCTTAAGCTGAAAGATAAAAAACAGTCGTTATCCCGCCAGTCCAAAAGTTTTAAATCTTTTGTTCTGGAATTTGAGATTTCCAAATGGCCTAAGCTAACGTAATGCAATGTGTGCATGTATGTGTCTGAAAAAGATCCATCCCATAAGTCAAAACTTACGTCCGGAAATCGCGCTATTCTTTCGGCATTGCCAGCAGGAACAACAAGGAGTGAGCTACCCAAATATTTCTCACGAAAAGCCGCAATTTCAGATGTTTTTCTTATGAAAATTGGCAATTGCTCACTAGCAAACACTGTCAACTGAAATATTCAAACTTTGAACAAAACACTCTCATTCAAATCAACTGTTATAGTAGGACTTAACCACAAATATCTCAAATTCATTCCACCCAAAAGAAAAAACTAAAAGTTATGCTCTGCAATCTCCATAAATTCGTGTAAAATTCTTCCAAATATACGACAAGGAAATTTTCCAAATGCAAGGTAAACCAATAATGAATTTCCCGAAGTAACTTACTAGAGCACATGGTCGTCTTTGTGGATAATCTCTATCCGAAGCAGGTTTCGCAGCCACCGGTAAACTAATCACATCGATCTGAGCAACGCCAGCAACAAGAAGAGATTCTTCTGAATGCAGGATAAATGTTCGGGGCAAAATCATTGTTCGAGGCAAAACAGCAATCAGCTCGTCCAAAGTAAATAAATTCAGGATCTAAATAATAAATATAAACTGCAATTACAGCACCCCGGAAAAGGCTTTGAAACATAAGTGTAATCTGCAAAAAGCCAAAAGTCGATATTGAATGCAGTAATTAAGTAGTAAAAATTTCATATAGAACATACAATTTACTAAAAAAGAATCCTTAAACATGTGAAATAAAGCACGTACAGTATTAGTTCATAACCTAATAATAATAATAATAATCTATGATATAAGTCTTTCAAAAGAATGAAACTATTATAAAACTTGAACTAGGTAACCAATAGGCAACTTTCAAACCGACTATTTCTTGTCATGAAGAAATTAACGAAAAAACCTGATCTGAATTGACAGTTCCAGGAGTATCAAAACACCACTTTCCTTTCGCAAAAACAAATGAATTCGGATCAAATCTGAAAATAAAATCAATACATGTGTTGTTTGTTGCGAGAGAGAGAGTTAGTTTATATGTAAGAAAAGGACCAAATTTAGCATGTTATCCAATCTATGGTGCTTTAACTAATATTAAGAATGTTCTCAAATTCCAAAATGTTTCTAAATAATTCGTCACCTTTGGTAAAGAGTATGAAATTAAAGGATCGAAAGATAAAAAATACTCACACTCGTTTAGGTTTCTCTGTTGCTTCAGAATTGCTAAGTACAGAACGAAAAGCTGGTGGTTGCAATTCTTCTTCACGGTCCTTTGAAATTTTAATTAAGAAAAAGTTGAAATAGAAATTACAGTAATGAATTGAACTGGTTCGAATTCATTGTTTGCTTTAAAATAACAAATAACTGTGAATACTACACAGAAAAAATAATTTTATATTCGAAAAGACATAAAATAAACCTTGAACGAATTTCCAATGGCAGATTGCAACATGGCATACTTTACATCGCCTGACTGCTTATAAAGATTATACCGCATACGGTTCTCCTTCTTTCGCCAAGCTTGACTCGCTAACAATCTATAAAACATGCAATATAAATGGAAATTTCATATACGCCATACACGCATTATTTACAACTTACGGTCCAAAAAAGGACTCACACGATGCTCACAATTCTAGTATCATGCTCAAAAGAAAAAGAAATTATCGAAGCGGAACACTAATAACAAATAAAACCCATTACAGAAGAAAATAATTGGAAAATATACGAAAAAAGCTGAAAATTCACCTTCGTCGTCTGATTTCCAGTTTATGTGGTGAAGGATTCATTACCGGAAATTTCAACAGTGAAATGGTGGTACCAGGCCAAGGAGTTGTAGCTGCACGTTCTATCAGGTCTACAGCACGTACTTTGCATAAATCGGACTGCAGTAATGCGTTGAAAAGTGTTCTAAAAGTACGACAAATTAGTCTAAAAGTCCATCTTCTGAGACCTGTAAAAAATGATACCTAAAAAAAGTCTTCTATTCCCAATGAAATGACAGAATAGAGATTCGGCACTCGCACCAGAAACCAGTATACGTAGAATAGTCCTGGTTCTTCCAAAGAAAAATTAGCTTCTTTATACTAGGCTATGAGGAAATCAGAGGAAGTTTTCAATTACAAGACATTCAACAAAATCGAAATGAAGCCTAAGTGAAAATCATGATGGAAACTAACTAGTGAAACGAAACAAAAAGTTATAGATTTAATCAATCAGTAGAAGTAACGTACGATTTTCCTGCATTCGTACATCCGACTAAATACATATCATTCCGTAAAGTGTCTCGAGTTGAAAATCTTAAGAATATGTTCTGCAATAATGTAGCCTTTTATGATACTATAAAAGCATAGATCATTATCTGCTACGAAATAAAAAATTTAGTATCGCTTTATGCAACAATTTGAGTTTTGTTTCCAAATATTGATGAAATAGCGGCAAAATCTTATTACATGAAAAACTGTCAAATTTAAGAAAAACCAGTTAGGAAAAATATCTCTTGAGACATTTTTTTTATCCATTTGGGTTAGGATCTTAGGGAAGATTTCATAAATTTCACCTGGAATATTTGACTGCTCAAATAAATGATATTTTTACCACAGCAACAATCTTTCAAAAATGAAAAATGAGAAAATTCACTAAAATACGAACAGTAATAAGATCCTCGACACCATATCCTGTTTTCGCGCTAATAAGTGATGTGTGTAAAATGTTGAAATTATCAACAAATCCTGCTTCCTTCAATGAATTATGCAAAATTTGTCGAAAGTGACGCAAAAAACCACAGCGTGCATCTGGAGGCAATAAGTCAACCTTATTTCCTATAATAATTACTATAAAATAAAATATTTTAATTGTATTGGTTAATCATTAAGTGCAGTAAATTTTCAATTCCACGAATTTCTCGTGGGATGAAGAACAATAGCGTCTACCAATAATCAAAAGAACATTCATTCACAGTTTATGAGCTTGTAGTGAGAGAAAAGAAAACGACATACCAACAGCAATCATAGGTTTCTGATAACCAATTATTTTTGGTAATTCAGAATAAATGGATCCCGGCAAATCACACATATCGATAACAAGTATTATTAGCGCTTCCTGCTTTAATTTTAAATGTTTCATCATCGAATGATAATCCACTTCACAAACATTAACATTCAGCTGCAATAAAACGAATGGTAACCGCTTCACTGCCTATTCAAACGTAGGTTAGAAATTTAAACTAGTCTCATAATACTTGATTTTGATGACTTATTACTGAACTAGTAAAATAAATAGGAACGAAATTATATTCTGCTGTGGTTCAAACAAAACATGATGCAAAGGATTTTGCATACATTGTAACAGTATAATGGCTTCGATTTTTATTACAAATACATATAGAAAGCGCTTGTTTACCAAACTATCCACTCAACAGATGAGATTACTAACCAAAAAATTATGCCTTTTGAGCATGTAGCACCTGCGGCACAATTGATCCTTGTAGTTATCCAATCTCAAAAAAATTTCTGCAGGCACAAAACCTGGCAGAGAAGCATCCTGGAAATAACAACGAAGTTTGAGGATAATACATTGTCTTTCATGGTGTTGACATCTAAAAAACAATTTCGCTCGATTTCTAACTTCCAATATCGACCCACTTAATCATTACTGCACCAAAAACTAATCATTTAATTGCTTTGTATCAAGTTTTGATAAAAAAGTTAGGATATTGATGATGACTTCCTACCTGACAGTGGAAATTCGCTCCACAAGCACTACAACGCTTATTTGAGGAGGGTACTGATGAATCAACTGTACCGTAGTTACCCAAAAATTCATCGCTCTCGTCCTCCATTAGGTTATCCTGAAAATTATCAAATGACAATTGTAACGAAAAAAAAACATAATTTTCCCAGTGTTTATACTGTCTAAAGACGGATATTTCTGAAGATAAATTTCAAGAACCCATAATCAATGTATAAATAACAGTGACAAAACAAAAACGTACCTTTGGATTGCTGTTTTGCCCTGGAAGTTGAAAATCAATTTCTTCAACAGCATCTTCAGCACCGTAACGAACTACGATTTCATCGTCAACACTAAAATTCCAGAAGTACTATGCACTATGCGACAAATGATTGTCAAACAGAAACCCACACATTCTTTACAAAACCTACGGAAATCTAACTTAAGCTTTAAATGGAAGTGATACAAACTTTTCCAGTTCATCACCAGGTATATCTGCCGTTGAACCAACAACAAATTCATCGATAAAGCTATCTCCGTAAATGTAAAAACCACGATCGGAATCAGGAAGCTTAGAAAATATCGACGAATTTTCCGCATGACTTTTTAAAATCATCGAATCCGCTTTCAACAGAAAGGAACCAGCTAACAAAAAATCCTGTAAGGAAGTAGTGCTGCTAGATCATCTTAATTTTTTATCAAAATTTCATACATATCAGGCTTAAAGTTATATCCTCGACTATCAGTAAACATTACTATAGAAAACAATCAATCAACGTTGAGAAGATCTGTATAATTCGAAATTGGAATTTCCAAATTCAATTTTGAAATATCATAAAGCGGCTTCTATAAAGAAGATAAAATGTGGAAATTACATTATGCCCTTTTCCAATTTCTTCATATCCACGTCCAACTGTTAATTCTTTCTTTCTTTGTTCATCTTTTTCTTTCTTAGCTTGTCGAGATGCAACAATCGAAGTATAGTTGCTGACATTTATCCTGAAATCAATAACCAATAAAAAATCTGTTGCAGATTTTTTCGAAATTTTAAGATCTAGCATGGAATTAAGATGTTGCAAGAAATTAAGTTCGACCGAAGCATTTTCAAAATGGCAATCAAAATAAAGCATACTCCAAATATCTGTTAGCAGATAAAGACTCCAAATCCATTTCCGAAGTAGATGCATGATCTTCACACCAAGAAGTTTCTAATCGCTTCCGAATCAATTCATTAATTTTCGAAACTGAAAGCGCCTTTGCCGGAATATTTTGAACAGTTTTTGTTTTTCGTCGCAAACGTCGACCAAGTGACTGCGTTTGCTGTCGCACAAACAATAACGAAAATGGAAACAATGTTAAGATCCGAAATGTTCCACACAACATAATAATAGCTATCGCGTATTTCCTTACTTTCGGAATTAATTGTCTTCACTAATATCAGCAATGCAGGGTGCTGAAACAACGAGAAACACTAATAATTCATAATGTTTAAAATAAAAGTTTTCTCGAAAATATTAAGCCGGCGTACATTTGAAATAATATCTAGTCAGTTTTATTCTTTAAAAAATATTGATAATTCAGGAAGTGAGGTTTTTCTTTTTTGACCGAAATACTTACCCTTCCTATCATAAAGACTTCTGGTATTTGCAAAAAAAGACTGCAAATCAACACTGCCAGCTGCCGTGCTTCCTCCAAAATCGTCTTCTACAATCTGTAGAGAATACCAAAAAGTATGACCAAGTCCAAAACAAGCCAAACTCAAAACGTTCCAAGAAACAAACTACTTGATTCCAAAAAACAAACTACTTCACTTCCAAGAAAGCAAACAAGAATTACTTCGATGTTCTCAAAAACGCCATGCAACTGGATAAGATTATGTGCTAATACAAGAATAATAAATGCAGCAACTGCTATCGGTAACAGTAATGGTATAGCGATAGCCCAATATTTGGCCGGCAAGTATGTTAAATGAAGTAATTCCAAATACGATGTCGGGAGAAGTGCCCAAATTAAATATAAGGTCAAAGAAAACCAAGAACAGACAAATAATGCAAAACCTGAAATATATACCAATAAATGTAATACTTCAAACCTGAGATCTTCAAACTTTTCACTTCATCAAAAAAAAGAAAATATACCAATAAATTTTGTCTCCTTATTGGATTAGCTTACCTAAAGATTCAAGAAATAATCACACTACCTAATGAACTGTCTTGTTTCTTTTCTTTCTACTTACTTAAAAAAAGTCAAACTTACATCCTAATAATTTGCACGCACTTTACTCGAGTAGTACTTTCAAACTTTCTTACTTCATTTCTTAGTAAGGCTACAAGATGGTATTAAATAAATTAGCAGATCTAACAATTGTACTACAAACGACTGAATGTTGTACCAGCATAATTTAAAGAAACTGAGCATACCGTATATTCCTCGAGCAGGTGAAGGATTAGGTGAGGCATACGGTGGGATCGAATCTGAACTGCTTTCTAGTATATCATCGACAATAACCATACGGTTCTATTATTAATCATAGAAGAACCTCTCCAATTAAGTTTTGTTGAAAATATTCCTAAAGTATCTTCTAGTTAATAATCATTCTTTATTATCCTTTCTCTCCAATTTGAGAAACAAAAATCCCAACAATGAATTAAAAAACAAATTTCAATTGAAAAAAGACGTAAAAACCGACTGACCATGCTTTCATAAGCGAAATAGATCCATAAATTTCAAGTATTGTCAATAACATACATAAAATAAATGTTAGAGGAACATATGAAACTTTATAACACATGCATTTACTCTGATATATTCGCAGAAGGAAATCAAAAATCAATTAAATGATTAGTTCAAAATTAACACCATTCGAAACCAAACTTAATCCATAAACATTGAGGATGTATCTGTGATCGTATTACTTTACCGGATCTGTATTATCAGCTGCCAATCACATTGCCTATCTTCTTATTAAATTGTGGGTAGTTTTGAGAATACTCAGCATCCAGTATGTACAAAAAAGAGATGGGATAGAAGATTTTCAACACGATAAGGTTCAGCCTTTCAAATATCAAAAAATAAGTAGTTTTAGAGATTTCTATGGAGACAATGTCGTGAATTCTATAATAGCAATAACGACCAGTCCAGCCATGATGCTGTGGCCTATTAGAAAATGATTACAGCAACTATTAAGAAGAATATGAGATATGATACACTTCATCATTCCCACTCATAATCGTCGATTTTATCAACATCACATTCATCATTATCTTCTTTGGGCGGTGGTGGCGGTATTCGGGCACTCATATGTGCAAATGCTCCTTCACTTAATCCTGAAGATTTTATTGGTTTGCGACGTTCCGATTTCTTCCCAAATATTCCTAAAGTTTCCAAAAGTAATTTACCAGTAACTTATTGCACAACATGATCGATAGACACAATGTTTTACTTCCACAGAAAATTCGTAGAACTTACAAAAAGAAAAAAAAAAAATGTTTAGTAATAAATGTGATTGAAATTTTAGTACCTTTACGCCTCTGTTCCAAAGCTTTCGTCAGCGAAGACATCAAATCATCGCTAGACGAAGAAGCAAGCACATTTCGTTTGGGCAGGACAGATGCATTCTCAGCAAGCACTTCTTCCTGAAAATGATCTATTCATCAATTCTGTAAGATGAATCTCATCCGCATTTTTATCGTCGAAAGTGCGAAGGATGTTGATTTTGTAAAGTTACTTACTCGTTTTCGTATTGAGCGTAGTTTCGCACCTTTGACACCTCCAGCCCTTCGTATAGCATCCATTAAATTAGCTCTACCATCATTAAATGCAATTATCGGCTTCGACTGACCACTATTTGTGGCTTGCGTTGTAAGCTGAACTAGTGATAGAGGAGGAGGCGGTAGTGGTGGAGGAGGAGGCGGTGGTGGTGGAAGCACAGACGGTATTTTTTCTGAAAAAATAAACTATGAAACATTCATATAAAACATAAATATTCTTTAGAATAATGGAGAGCCGAGATTTATCGCGAAATCTCTTTTCTTGCTTCGATGAATCTGAAGACCAATAGTTCTGCGAATCCAGATGACAATAATCAGATTCCTCAAATCATTATAGAACTATAAATTAAACATTCCAAATAAAAGAAAAAGGGTAGGAGAGAGAAAAAGCGCTTGGATTGCGCTTAATCTTTATGAAGGTACGACTATTTATTAACGAAGAATAAAGAAAGAGGAATACTTCCATTCTATCAAATTTTTACAAAGAAAAGGGACACAGATTACTCAGAAAATAAAGACGAGAAAGGAGGATGTATAGCTGGCCTAATCGACAAATTTGTTTTTTTTTTTTTTTTTTCATGACATTCTCGCAGTGTTACAAAATTAACTCAGAGGTTCTGAAGACAAAAAGAACGAAATGGAGATCGGATTCCAAAAATTCGCAGCACAAGATATCAACTTAAAATAATAGTAACAAAGACTTATCAAGCACAGAAGATCAATAAAATTACTATAATAAATACTAACTTAAATTTATGTCTTGAGATTCTAGAACCATGTCCCGAAGCACACTCCGCATACAAGTGATATAACGGCAGTGTTAACGATTTCGTTTCACAGTTCTGTCCCCCGCCTTTTGTCATGCCTGATTCGCTGTTTACCGTTTGTTTAAAAAACACCTCCAATTTTTAGGTGATGAGCAAATTTGAAACATCTTCTGCTAAGTAAAAGTGCTTGAATGTAGCAATAATGGTATGATGAAACTATCTAAAATGATAATGAAGAACGAATTTACATGAGTTGAAACGAACCGCTAATTGATGGGATAGAATTCATAGTTTCTGATTCTTGAGGAGCATCCGAACATGCTATTTGCTGTTTTGTTGCATTAGACAATGCTTCATGTGCTTTGTTTATTTTTGTAGTGAAGAATTGCGAACCAGCTGCGATATCGTCATTTATTATTATGATTGGTTTGGTATCTTCCGCCACGGCTAATTTCGGCTTGACCGGCGTTTCTTCCTTATTGATATCCTTTTCCACAACTGGAACATCTTGTGATTCAGTACCGCCTGATATATCCCGTCCTAAAGATTTCCGAATAGCCAGCGAATCTGCAGGAAAGCCTGGAATCAAACCATCTTGCAAATATGCGCTTCATCCAAAACAAACAAATGTTCATAAATATTCGAATGCTCATCATGAAGACTTTTATTTATTGAACAAGTAGACCTTTAGCAAAAAATCTAGCCAATAAGGAAACTTACGGATATATGAAGTGAATATTTCGACTAAAAGCTTCTTTAGGGCATTATAGCAAAAGATGTAAGACCAAGAAAGGAGAGTAGTGATAACTTCTTTCTTAGATGTATGTCTTTAGAAATGGTGATCGTGATCAGCAAATTTAAGAGCAATTATATGAGATATCAAAAGTATACTCGTTGAAGTGAATAACAATTCTGGAAGACTGAAATTCTGAAGTGAACCGAATTCCGGTTGGTACAGCAGAGGATCCGTTTTCTGCTTCACGCTCACCGCCAAAGTTGAGTCATCAGCCACTGGTGCAAGTTGTTGTACCTGAGATTCCAATTCCATGCGCAACTAAAAGAATCATGTAAAGTCCGGGTAACTGGATGCCTGTTCTGAATAAAGGCCAAATTTCTGATCATCCCTTTAAAGGAATAAAAGAGATTCAAGCTTACCTCAATTTTCATATTATCAAAAGGATCCATGAATCGATCGTCAGTATAGACATTCAGAGTAGTGTTGAAGAGCAACAAATCGGCAGCTGACTGCAAATTATCAGGAATCTGTTTGGCTGAAAGCAAAGCTTAATTCACATCCGTTCTTTTTTGAAAGAGTATAATTCAAGTTCCCCAGGAACCACAGTGAGTTTCGATTTTTTCTCTTAATTTCAAGCTCCACTCAAAACCACTTTTCCCATCACTTCTATATTAGATGAAAATGACTGAAAAAACTTTATCTTGATGAAAGCTATGAACAAGATTTTATATATATATATATATATAAATATATATATATATGTATATATATATCTACACAAACTAGGAATACAAATCTTCCTTAAGATAAACGAAGATTACTTTGTTTGTTCGGCATCATTCCTCGTTCTGTGAACCGGTAAAATTTTTGCTTCTCATCCAAAACTGCTGCAACATCTTTTGACTCGGTTAAATTATACATGTGCTTCTTGTTAACCTTTCTCGAAGCATTTACATTTGTACGTAATCCTCTGCCCAAAACACTCCGCTGGCATTCATTTTCGGTTTTAATAAACTTGCCAGGGGCACTAATTACGATGGCAGTGTTCATCTGAATAATCAAATAATATTGGTATACCTTAATTATCATAATCAACAATTTTTTAGTCTCATTTTAACAATTTTTTGTAAAACATGCTGACAAATGCAAATGAACACCTGATAGTAAGTGGGTGTGGGAAAAAGAAGACCATTCCTACAGAAGTCATCACTAACCTCTCTGATTTGCTCAATTTTTTTGGCAACTCGCCCCAGATCCAATTGTATTCGATCGATATGCTCACTAAAATTTTTTATCCTATTTGATAAACTTTCGAATACTTGATTGGACAAGTTTATCAGCTGTTCTAAACTGAACACAACCCATTCCACGGCTTCTTCATGACTTGCATCACTCGGTATCATGCAAACAGACATTCCTCTTGCAAAAAATCTGCAAGATATAACTCAATTTGCCATCAATTTATTGCAGCAATCTATAATAACTAACGAAAGTTTGCTTAATTCCATAACGAATAGTACTCGCCTTTAAAAACTTGCAACCATCTTCGGCCAATTTCTCGAAAAATAGTTTGAAAAGTTGAAGCTTTTCATGATTCAAGAAAATTTCACAAATGCGATGAGATTTTTTAGCTTCGTCGCATCATCATCCTGGAATATTGTCATTATAACATACTCAATTCCCGAATACGACTCAGTAAGAAATGCATATGACAGTAACGATGCGAACTATATATATGAGCTTTCTTATTTACATGGTAGAATAATATGCAACTATGCCTTTCTGTACGTATGTTTATAAATTAGCATATTTGGAAACTTCGAAATAATCTTTTTCGGTATAAAAATTATAAAAATAATGTCATTCCAGAGAATAATTCATTTTTATCCTTCTTAATTCATCATTTAGTGCAGCACTGTTCACCGAATGAATGTTCTAGGCTATACATCGATCGATTTCTTCATTAATAATCTTTGTGAGTCATTTTAAGCTACTCTTAACACATAAGTAAGTCATTTCATATTATTTTATGACTATTCAAAAAAACCTGCAAGTACCGCTCACCTCAATTACGATAAGTAATCATACTGACTAGTGGAATTTTGAGAATAATGCATACTTCGCTAACATATAGTGAAACACCTGCATGGCTTTTTCACATCGATTACATAAATGAAATCTAGCAATTTTCAATTAGGAAGATATGCATATCTGCATGACAATTAATTTAACCAAATAAATCATCATGTGCATCGACCATATGTATTATGCATAACCGAAAATATTTGTATATCAACGTAAATTTACCAAGCATTATATTACAGATGTTAACATTTATATTTGTCTTACTTGTTCAATCATTAAGGATAATTATGGCCTGCAATTACACCTTTCAAACGTCTTGCAGTTATTAATACCATCAAAAATTAGTGATGCAATGAGCATAAAAATTAAGAAATTATTTGCCGTAGTGAAAACTGAAAGGACTGATTTCTCACCTACTAAAACAAGTTAATTTCTATTCCCGAATTTCGATTTAAATTTCACTAAATTTTATTCAACTGTTATCATCAAAGTTTTGGACTTCACTAAAGCAAGTGGCGCCTCGAACTTATTATTAAGATAGGAATAAGAAAATTAGGTGAACATATGAGAAGTTAATGAAGAGGTAAAATGGAAGAAACTAAAAAAAAAAACTTTGAAAAGCACGGTTAGATAAGAAAAAAGATGTTTGACACAATTATGATTGCAATAATTTATAGATAAAAAGTTTATGAATTAAATCTAAGAAAATAATTGAATTTATTGTCCAAATGCATGTGACATGCTGAAATAGACAGATGGCATATAACACATAGAATAATATATTAGTCATAGGAAAAAAACTAAAAAAAAGCTCTAAATGTTACGGTTCTATAAATATCGAACGCAATGAAAATTGACATCCCACACCTGAAATTAATTTCGGGTTAATTACAGATTGTACTTTTCAGTACCATTTGGACTATTTTGTCATTTTGCATTATTGAATGTCATAATTATGTTGTGCAGAACTAAAACTAAACAAAAAGTCGAGGAAACAACACCACAAAATGCCAAAGTTTTGATCGGAAGTCAAGCGGTAAGCACAATAGAAGGTTATTGTTTCAACCTTATGATGTTATTCAGCAAGTACTGGTGATTTGTTTATTTTTACAAAACTTTACCGATTTGATCATTGTAAATTTATCGGTTAATTTCATACTTTTTTCTCATATTGCTGGTAGGTAATTTTAGATTAATTTGCCTTGTTTCATCTAAACTTCAATAATTGTGAAATTCTTTCAGAAGTTTTTAGATCACAAATTTTATAATTAAGATGAACATTTAAAAAATAAAAAGGTACATTGTATTTTGAAGAATTATCGAAAAATTTTCATTTTTGTTATTCCCAAATGTTACTAAATTTAAAACCACAAGAAAAAGAAACTTTTTCATTGTAAAAAAATAGAAGTATCGAAATGTCATATTTGCAATTATTGAGTAAAACTTCCCGCCAGTTTTCCACGGTATATTGTCTAGCATAGATTTTTTATGGAGTTTTGATTAACGTGAGATAATACTTATTTGTATCAATAATAAACAATTTGCACATTTTCTAGCTCTTCATAATAAAACTTGTATACATCATGGTTTCTCTTTCACACGATTGAAATATTCGAAGTTTGTCTTGGCTTATGACATCAAGTAAAAATTTATGGTTTCATTATTTCTATTACCGGGATATAATAGTTATAATCATCTTATCACGACATTCATAATTTAGATGGCAACAAAACAGTCACTGCCAGCGTGTGCAGTTTCCACGCTACGACAAACTTCTAAAAAAATGGCAACAGAAACCCTCAAAAAGACAGTACCAAAACTGTCTTCAACAGCGCCGATACGATCAGAAGTAACCGTTAAAATGATTTCTCTGCAACCCACACAACCTGATACAGGTAGTTTGATAATTATAATATTGATTAATAGCAAAAAAAAGAAAAGTTTATCAAATGAAGTTTAATCTTTAATAAGTTAAGGCACAACAAATAGTCCACATCTTTAACGCCTTTTTACAGATAAATTAAAATCATTACAATATCTATAAAAAAAAAACCATTTTCTTTTTCAGGAGAACAGGAAAGTAAAGATGAAAAGTTAAGAATTAATAAAACACAATCAGAAACAGAATTCGAAGATGTATCGTTAGTGACATCAATGTTGATCGATAAAACACAAGCAAGCATTTCACAAAGAGTAAGTCAAACGTTAACGTTTGCATTTAGACATTAAAGATGGAGGAATTCTGCAGAATTATAGAAAATATCGAAAAGAAAAAAACGAAACAGGAGAAATAAAGGAAAGAAGTATTCTTGAAAATCTCATTTTATGTCTGGCGTTTGTGTATATATTATTATAGGTCCATGTTAAGGTCTATCCAACACATATATATGAGAGTGGTTTCACAATGCAATGAATAATTTGCAGGTAGATGATAGTGCTGATACCGGTGAATATGTGGATGATCTTCCGGAAGACCGGGAAGAAAGTAGTAGTGAATAGGTTTTCCTGTTAAAACAAGAATTCTTTTAAATAAACATTAATTTGATTGTTTTGAATAAATAAGATGCGTAGTAGACATAATTAATATAATATAAAATTTGTTGTTGAATTTTTATTTCCAAGTTTGCGAACAAATCGAATGTTTGATCAATGTTAAAATAGATCTTTTTCATTTAATTTTCAACAATTTCCGAAATTCACGAAAACCACATAAATTACTTGCTTAAGAAAACTTCGCCCTTATAGATGTCTGAAAGAAAAAGTGTTCACATGCATTTTAAAACAATTTTTGCGAAGCATACTCATCAAACACAATGGAATTCTTTGCAATTTTTATTCAAAAAAAAAACAGTCTCCTCAGGATTTATTATTGATATTTCGCTCTATAATTCCGGATAATCCGCAATACCGCATTCCAATCGAAGCATTTCAGACGAACACAGCTTTGGGTATAAGCCAATACATCTGTAACATAATTTTCTACAAGTTTCAAATTCTAAATCTCATATTTATACATTTTCAAATCTGAAAAGTCTAAATGAATGAAACCAAATTTGTTCAAAAAATCACTCCCAATTGTTTTTGCTGTCATTTTCTATTTTTTTCTCTTCTATCAGTTTTCATATTTCAGAATATTCAATTTAAATAAATTCAAAAATATTAGTGTGCACTTATTCAGTGCTTGTCGACGAAGCGTTTGAGGAACAAAAGGCGGTGGAAATTCCGTAACTCGTATAATGTTACATTCGTGGGTTAATTCGGACATTACGGCGCTACCGTCATTCATTACATCAATCATCGCATGGCCACCTAATTTTAGCCAAGCACAATTCGCCTGCAATGTAATTAATATCCTATTCAATTGATGCCGTCATATGCCATGAATTTTTACGAATGACGTGTCACCAGTGAAAATTATTTTACTTGAAAATCCTTGGTTGTCAGTCGGTAATAATCCATATCCAGTTTGAAAATGTAAAATGATGGATTTAATCCGATATTGGGCACTAAACGGCCTCCATTCATCCAGACAAAAGCACGAACAAACCAATAGGCACAGAATCCTCCATCGAAATGTGACAACCACAAGAACAGCGATCCGAAATACAGCAATATAAACCTGACAGTGGGAGTAAGTACGATAAATATATATATATATATATACTTAACTGAAAATTTTGAATTTAGAAAACTTTCTAATTCAAAAAAATTTTATTCCTACCAGCCAAAACATGGATACCAGAAGAAATGGTTAAAAATCTAAAATTTTACCCTGAAATTATAACAACGATTCTTTGCAAAACATTTCTCCAATGGGATGGATCAGCTGGTACAGCAGAATTCATCCAACAGGTTCGATCACGTTGAGCCAGCATAGACACATAATTAATGCAAAGTTCTCGTTCTGAAAGATGCCTGCAAAAATCAGTCGTATCGTATAACTCTAAGGTAAATAACTCAAAAAAAAACGAAATTTGAAAATTTCAAAAAAAATGAGTTTTGTTTCAAAATACTTTCATATTAAAGAAAATTATACAATGAAACTCACCTAACCGCGGAGTCGTCTACTGCAATCAACATTGGATTATATGTTCCATCCGGTAAAAATTCAATAGCACCAAGAAGACTTGTTTCATAAACCAACATTTGACCCGTTCTCCTATAAAATATCTTTAAAGCAGTGAAGTGCTTAATAACATTTTAACTTGAGATACACTTTTACCGTACCTAATCAATTAACCATATTTCTGTTTGCACTAATTAATAGAAAATTTTAAACAAATAAATACGAACAGATAACAGTTTATTATTGACAAAAAAAACAAGCGAAAATTATCCTGTATAATTATTACTTTTGAGATGGTAGAAATGAATGAATGTAGTACCGTGTAAGCAAGAAATAAAGTCCTTTATCATTTATCAGTGGTACTGAACCAGGCCAAACAATTAAATCCTGTGATGGATATTGCTTTATCAGTGATTCTAGCCTTGCTATCTAACGATAACAAATGTTATGAGAAATATTTGATATATTACTGAAGTGATATTTTTTCGAAAATTTTCAAGGAGAAATGGAAGCAAAAGTACGCATTATTGTAATTTCATCCATTAGCAATTATTGTAATAAGTTGAAGAATGATTCTGTTTAAATATGAATACTTAATTACAATTAATTAAGAGCAAAGTAATCCTAATATCGTATGCTAAATGGATTTATATTTAAGTTTGTAATTAATTATATTTACAAATAACTCTATTCTTTTAGAATCTCTGACCTGCCTATCCATATTGATTGCAGGAATTGTCACCGATCCTGGATCAGCAGGCAACATTCGTACATCCAGAGCATTTCCAAATTCTGGTGTTGTATACCCGCTTACTACAATATATCCGAACTGTAAGCCACCGTATCCTGAAAATAATTGCAAACGTAAAAGACCTCTTCATCTTGGTCAAATTCAGTGACAAATTTCGATCATTTCCAAACGTCTAATTACTTTCGCATAAATAATTATCTGAATGGATGATCAATTCCTATGATCAGTTATAATTTAAGAAAATGAATTTAGGTCAAGCAAAGACCTGATCCAGAAGAATAAAACTGGAATCTGGGAGAAGGGAGGAAAAAAAGGAATGGCGAATTTCATTAAATAGTATACAATCAGTAATTCAAAAATGTGTAAAATACACAATGAAGCGATTGAAATTAAAGCAAAACTAGTATGTATTAATATATATTGGTAAATAATTTAGAGATATTTATGAATACTGACAGCAAAAAACGTTTCGGAATTTCTGATTTTTAAAGAGAAAAATCGACAAGAAAATGTTCGGGTAAAAAAAATTAACGAAATTCTTTTTTCGAAATGCTATCAAACTTGTTAATATTTATTACTATTTTCAGTACCATTAAAAAATTAGCAACTTTAATAGTACAATCTGTATCATTTTGATAATTTCAGTCGGTTTTATATCTCATAAATGCAAACAAAAATTTTTCTCAAAGAAAATTATTTTCCGGGATATTCTTATTTCATTTCCTTAAAATCTAATTCTTACAGTTGTTTTATTTTTTCATTTTCTTGTTTTGATTTAATAATTCCCAAATATTAGTTCATACATATATATATATATAAACCTAACCAACGCGAATTGCTTCAGATGCGTCAATTTTCCAATTTCGGCATAAAATTTCAACCGTATCGTTTGTTTCCTTATTCATCAACAATAGATATTGTGTTAACAATTTCATTTCACCATTATGCATCAGAAGGACGCATTTTTTGGCACTTAATGAATAGAAATCGACAATTTTACCTGGATAAGTCTCGTAGTGTAGATTATATATTGACATCTAAAATTAAACAAAAAGGATAAATGCCAACAAATATTAGTTGTAATTGAAATGTTATAATACTCAAACGATTCGCTTTTCCCATTCACTTACTAAAATAAATTATTAACATTGTGAAAAAAAGGCTATTCGAATAATTTGTTACTGCTGTGGTATCATGTTTCATTATTATTTCGCATTATTTGGTTCATTGCTAATTAGCATTTCTAAAAATATGGGAGACAAAAAAAAATATTGAGCCAAATGTTCGACAATTTTTCCTCTTATAAGACAATTAATTGGTACACCCAAATGGGCTAATATTACATAATTGTTATTGTCAACTATGTATAACTTATGACAAATAATTTTCATTGTCTTTCAGCAATTGATAACCTTTTAAAACTCATCCCCAACCGATTATTTAAATCATCCTTTTTTCCAGCAGTAAACAATTAGCAGTATTAAATTAAATTTCCACCGTATATTAACTTCAATAGTTCTAATAAGTACAATATTATAGATTAACAATGAATACACGCTATATTTATTTTTCTTTTTTATTTGTCTATTTGATATGTAACAACAATAATAAATGGACAAACGTTTAATTTTGCACAATCAAAAATCCATAGCGCTAATTGTTGAGTTATTTCAATATTAACCGATGTACGAATATAAACATTTGCACCAACAATATAAATATACTGAAAACTTGCAATTTTACACTGATAAATTTAATTTTGTCATTTTAAATTATCACTCGATACATAAAATGTAACTTACTCGTCCATCCGGACAAAGTGTATAAGTATATATAATATTGGGCATTCGAACTTTTGGTGCCCCAGAATATATTTGCCGTTGCCAAGTAAGCATGAAATATGAATATTATAAAATGAATGAATGAATGAATCACTTTTCCGGATTTATCATACGTTTAATCAGTCGACCAGTTAATTCTAAGAAATTGCTATAAAAAAATGAATTATGCGTAAAGCAGCGACTATTTATTGTTCTTCTATTAATGTAAAACTTATACAAAGTGATCAATAATTAGCTGCTAACTATGCAAATTATCCAAACTTATATCAAAATTTTAATAGAGTATTAATAAATAACGATAATTTTACTTGATTAGCATAAAGCTTTTAGAAATATATTTCGAAATATTATCCAACCAGTACTATTTCTGATAATGGACTATGAAATAGCAAATTGAACAGTGTTAAAATATAATGGATTGAAATATTTAAATTTCATATTTTATTTACGTATATTAAATTCTCAACTTGCAGATTTTAACCAAACCACAGGGAAATCTGATGTCGACTGCATTTCAAATTCGTTTGAGTATATTGCTATTGAAACTATGTATGTCGTATCATTTTCCAACATATAAACTTGCAATAATTCTAAAAACTTAACCAAATTTTAAACGTCGATCAGGTTGAACAAATCGATAAAGAAATTTTACATGTATTAATGACTGAAATTAGGAATTAGAACTTCAGAAAGCTTGGAGAATAGAAAAACGAACAGCATTTATGATCTTTGGAAGCTTATCTTTTAAATATGTTATCATTTAATAAAGAACTAAGTGAAGACTCTTAAATTTAAATTACAAATAAAAAAATTTGATGCGCTATATCAAGTCAACCTTCTCTTAGAACGATTGCATGAATACTGTTATCAAGTCTGGGTATAAATGGGTAACTTTCATTAAATTTAAATTTCCCCGAGTAGATTAAGTGGTAGTTGTTTTTACTCTATAAGATCTGCATTATTCCAACTCATCCGGTATTATTTTTACTTACTTCTATCAATATCTTTACGCTCTCCTATAATTGTTGAGTCTGTATTTCATCTGGTGTACTTATCAATTAATGATGTTTTATCTTGTTTTCTTTTTTACATTGCTTTTTGTACTACATCATATTCTCTTCCCCTCCGAAATTTTAATACGCCTCCAATCCTTTATTTATTTTCATCTTTCTCATTCACTGATGTAGTTTTTTTTTTTTTGCTTTCAAATTATTACATTACATTGGTACTCTCAATCTCTGACTGAATTATTGCATTATTCCATTATTTCCTACTCTGAATCTTTGACTCAGATATCTTCTACTATTCTCATGCATAAAGATGTTTTCAAATTAATGCATTATTTTCATATTCTTTGATGTTCTCAAATTTCAGTAATATTTATCTTTATGCTACTTTATATTTAGCTATGGAAAAGCACCATTCTAGCAATTTTTGGAATGGTAAATTATAATAAGAAATGATCCCTTTCTCACCAGTTTCGAGTTTTTTTTTATATAATAATTTTGTGTTTTCTAGAAAATACCAATAGATTCCGTTAGATTAAGCCTGCATTGACTAAAGATAAATTAGGCGTTAGAGGAGATTTGGTCATTATATTGTATTCAGTAATAAAAATCTCTGTGATGATGTTTCATCAAGAATATTCCTCTATCATCTGAAGATAAAGAAAGCGGACTAAACCTTCTGATATTTTGCTGGGTGGAAATAAATGATTTTAATTCCAGCAGTTTCGTTGCACTTCACAAATTCAGTACCACCAAGGTCACGTACAGCATTGTACTGACACATCGCAAGGTCACGTCATCAAGAGAAATATTAAGTAGTGACGAACATGGGAAAATTACGTTTTGCCGTAAGTTGTTCGAGCAACATGAATAGGAGTATGGAGGCTCACAGTTTCTTGCAGTAAGTTTTAATTAACTTTTTAATTTTTAGTAGTCATTGAACTCAAAATAGAATTGTTCAAATATTATATTACTGTTTTGCTTCAAGATGACGTCACTACAATTCGGGTATTTCATGAGTGATTGAAAATTAATTTCGTGTCTTCTGGAACTTGTTAAAGATAGATAATATCTCGCTCAGCTCGTAGTTATTGCTTCTTATGATAGCGTGACTAATTTTTTTTGCACGTGTTTACAAAAAAAATAGTGCCTTACTCATTTTGCTAATTAGTTCGAGCTACTTTTTTTTATTCGAAAAATCATCCTTACTGCAAAAATAAAGAGGATTTGTTTTTATTGTAAGAGGACTAGAAACTCACTTCCGAAATCATACCGCACAACTGTATGGATAATTTTTCCTACATGCCTATGAAAAAGCATTACACTTCATGCAATGTGCTCTTCTTTAATCCATTCTGAAACAATCTTGAAATTCAAAATCTCTTATGATCAAAGCGCTAAACAAATTTGATTTTTTTATACATCGATCTTCAAGTCTTCTTTGGTTTTAATTATGATAACAACAATTCATTCTTGTATCTTTCACTTAGCAAGAGCGAATTATTACTATTGTTTGTACGATACATCGAAATTTTAGCAAAGCTTTGGTACGAATTACTAACAATAAACTCATGGCAATAAAGAATCCTAATGAACAATGCATGTTGTAGGTTATATTTCCCTGAGCATCACATTGATGCACAGAAGAGGAAAAAGATTTCTATGTGATAATTTTTGTATCTTATTTTTGTACTTTACATCAGTAAAGTTTTTTATTTCAGGAAAAGAGGTTTCAATGTAGAATCGTTTGGTTCAGGAAGTCAAGTCAAATTACCGGGTCCCACACCAGATCGGCCAAATTGCTACGATTTTGGTGTAGCCACATATGATTTCATATATAATGACTTGAAACAAAAAGATCCTCAGCTGTAAGTTCCCTTCATTTTGTTATGCGTTATTACATGTTTGTATTCTTTTTTCCTTCATGTTTTATTTAAATTTTACAAAAAAATGTGCTTTTTTTGTTGTATTTTATTTTAATAAATATTTTCAGATATACACAGAATGGTTTATTAAATATGTTGGATCGCAATCGCAGGATAAAAGATATGCCGCAGAAATTTCAACACTTCAACGGAAAATTTGATGTAATAATATGCCTAGAAGAGAGAGTATATGATCAGGTGGGATTCGTTTTTTATATCGATATCAAAAATTATTGAATTGTGATGAATGATGGAATAATTCTGGAATTTCGAACCTTATTTGCAGTTAAATCTGAAGTAGATCTAGGTGGTTGAATAACTTTTATAGTCTAATGTTAGATAAGCATATTAAAAAATTTGCGGCTGAAAATTAGGAGGGAAGAGGTACCTCAAATATCGAAAACTGGAGAAGATAGTTTGAATTATCCAGCTTAGCTAAAAGGCGAATTGTGCTGAACGATTTCTAGCTCCACAAATTTTTTTCGGGAGATCAACATATGGCCCACTCATTTAGTTACTTTATCAGCAGAGGTGCACTGTATTCCAAACAATTCTGTTAAATTTGGCTAAACAAATATGAGAGAAGATGTTATTACAATTCATAGCAATATCCCTGTTAGTTAATCATATTTTAAATAATTCAAGAAACATTCAAGTACTTGCACGTTGTAATATCCAATTTCGTATTACAAATATAGAAACAATTACAACATTGATAATTCGTTGGTATTTAAATTTTATTTATGTAAACTAAGTAACTTTCTTATATGTTGTTTCTATGTTTTAGATAGTGGAAGATCTACAAACGCGAGATACAAATGAAGGGGACAGCGTTCATGTCATCAATATTGATATACAGGATAACCACGAAGAAGCTACAATAGGAGCTCTATTTGTTTGTGATTTGTGTGCTAAGGTTTGTTTTTTAAAAAATTATATTGAATTGTTAATCGTATTAGTACTAAATATCATCATAGCATTAGCAAATTGCTAAACATCGTTTCATATTTCACTGCTTTGTTGTTGCCTCTTTCTGTGTTCTGTTTGCAAGTAAATTTGAAGTACCGATTTTGGAACTAAAAGAGGATTTCTAGGTTTCATGAGGAAGTGCTTTCCAAGTGTTTATATTAATTTCATGTATGTCTTACATTGCACGTGGCTTTTCAGTTAGAAGCTTGCGAAGACTTGGATAATGAAATTGATGAAGTGTTAACAGAATTTGAACAGAATAATAGCCGTCGGAACATTTTACATACGATTTGTTTCTATTGAAGAACAGCGATTGTGGCATGTTATCGATTATTTTGCTGTGATCTTTATCATTCGGTCTCAAAGTGTAAACATAAATTCTTACTCTGTTAAGAATAATGGTGAGAAGATGATGAAGAGTAACTTCTCGAAATTACTGAACTAGGTTTTCGGGAAAGATATATAAGAAACGGTACATGAGATCGTAAAATTGTCAACGTTTCAGAACTAGAAGAAGAATAGAGAATCATTTAACACTTGACATGAGTAAGATACGATCATCACAATTCCAATGATGGTGGTTGTAAAACTGTAGGGTAAAAATAAATGCTGAGCAGTGCACTTCATTTTCGTCAACCACTAATAAAAAGTTCATTTTTTGTCGTTTTTTTTTTTTCCTGATTTCATAACATCGATTGTTGTAGCGTGTTTTGGGAAGCTAATATGAGAAGTAAAAGAAAATTTCTCCTATCTTTGTATATGTCTGATATGGATTTTGTTTATTTTGTATATTTCATCTTCAACTTTATCATGATATGTATCTTTCTCCTTTTATTCTTTTCTGTGGAACAATTCTCAATTCTCGGTGCTCAAAGAAGTTTATTTCCAGTTGTTAGCAAGACAAATGATTTAAATTACTGTTACACGAACTGTCAAAGCAATATAGGAGAAAGCATACCTTGTTGGTAATACTGTTCTTTCCTCACCTATTACCACGACGTAGAGCTAACGATATTATGATTGGCAACTTTAAATTCGTTTATGCTTACCTTCTGAATATTCTTTATTGGCCTAAAAATTTAACATTAACATTATTTGTCAAACTAATATTGTCTTATTAGAGAGGTCTACTTTGGAATATATTAGAGAGTTGGTTTCTTAAGTAGTCACTCGGGTCTTGTATTTTTAACAATATTATTAAAACCAGCCGATGTTAGCTTTCCGTAATAACAGTTTAACTGAAAGTTGTAGTAACTTGAAGGAACATAACCATTATCAGGTAAAGAGTTCGAGAAATCTCAGTTTCTGCATAATGAAAAGATCAGTACCTGAAAAAACGATTCCAAAATAACAAAAAGGTCGAACTTGTAACGAAATTATTCTTCTTATTCACTATTACATCTAAATCACGGTTAACATTAGTATATCCTTGCGGTATTGTTAACCTTACTAACAAATCAACATTCATATCAATTTCAGAAATTTACGAACAACAAAAGATTACTATCTGAGTCAGTCATGAACCGTAGGTGGGGGAAACTTTTGACTTGTTTTTACCTGTTACTACAAATCATTTCAAATAAAATATTGATTTCACTTCCTGTATACCTATAAATTGTTTTTAATATTTGCTTAAAAACAAAACGCACAAAATCTAAGGTGCTGTGATTATTTTTTAATTTTACATGTTTTCATTTCATTTGAATTAATTAGTAATCACGTTTTTTTTTTTTTTTTTTTTTTTTTCATCTGCATTGCCGTTTACCATATTTTCAATAAAAGAGGATTATATATGTTTGTGAAAAAAACATAATCTTTGTTTCGTAAATCTTTTCTTTCTATTTCTTTCCAGTTATATTAACTTATTGTGAAAATATTATTATTAGTAAGCTCAAATCCATCATCATTATCCAAAACAGAAGTCATAATATCAACATATTTTTGCTAACAAGAAATCATTCCTGTAGTACAGGGACCTGTCATTTTTGTTTAGATGAAATCTTCAACTGAATTGAAGCGCCTTACTGTTTATGGAATCATTTTCTTCAGACAATGCTTGAACAAAGGTCAGATAAATATGGTGAATGAAGAAAAATTTTGTTGTCTCCAAGGGTAAATCATCAAAATATTGATTTGTGATGAACAATATTTTCTTATATCAGATGAAGTGTATTTTAAGGATGGAAATCAAGTAATCAACTCCTATTCAACTTTGGTATTTCGATTTAAATACTCCTTGAAGTTCCTAATGTTTATCCAAGAAGTGCATTCTGAATATCCTCATAACAACAATGCTTCAGAACACCCAATTAATTCCGTGAGAACTATTTCTTTCGAACACTAATTTTATTATTTCCTAAGAAACGATTGCATATTAAGCAGTTAACGAATTCCAGAAATGATAATGACTAAAAATAAAATCATGCGGGAAATAAAGTCACACATGGCATTAATACCTATCAATTAGAGGGACATTTATGTTTGGCACAACATTTACATTTCCTCCTCGCAGACAGTTAATGATATTTCAATGAAAAAGTGAATAAATTATTAACGAACTTCAATCAACAAGATAACATTTCCGCTTGTTTTTTGAACGGACAATAAGCAATAATTAGTTGCAATGTTTATGTATACCATGTATTTAAATTATTTAAAAAATTAACGATTATCGAAAAGCGGAATTCTGTGTATAAGCTTTTAATTCATTACTTCATTCTTCCGATTTTGTATTACCATTGCCCTTAAGTGTTCCTCTATTTCAATAAGTGTTCCCATTACTTGTAAATAACTTTGCCTTCTGAATGATTTATATAGGATAGCTGTAGAATTCAAATTAAGTGGCTTTTTTAATTGAGCGATATGTCCCTGAATAGGTCTAAACTTCAAACGAACTATATTAATCTTTATAATTAAGATGTAATGTGCAGACATTATAGGTAAAGTTTTAATATAAAAACAGCTTAATATCAAAAAAGTCTCACATAGCAATCAATCTGATTTGGAAATCTTCATGTTATGGAACTTTAATCAAGCGAGCAGTTAAGAAATCTTCCCTTCAACATTTTATAAATGAATATCTCAGGAAAATTTAAATGTCTGCATTATGGGCCTATTTCAGGAGATATCATTTATCTTGCAGAAAAGGTGAACTGAACAGTTCTGTTGATTCTATCAGTTATTTTATAAACTACTTGTTTTACTTCATCTTTTCATATCAATGGATCTTGCTGAAAATGTGAACTTCACTGCAAACAAAGAAAAATTGCTGCTGTCATTTGCAGATTATTTTATTCGTACGTATGCGTATTTCATTATTGGTACAGTACTCATACTGATCAACGTCCCCGTCTTTCTACTCGTGATGACACGTAAAGCACTCAGGTCAGCAAACGAATTTATCTCATAAAAATACTGTGAAAATGAGCGCCGAACATAGTTTAGTGAACAGTTTGATCGGGAAATCACTGGGAAGAATATATTTGAAACGATCACTTCAAAACAGTGGACAAATTTAAGTATTTAGGAGCTCCTATTTGATTCTTGCGATTGTATTCCTTAACAGCGGATTTACCGGAATCAGTTCGATATTACTGGGACTGAAACGGATACTCGATACTGCTGGTGGAGAACGGCTTATCGATCATCACGAATGTGTATTGAATGTTCGTTTATTTTTTGAAAACCATGATAGAAATCACTCGCTTTTCTATTATTCCATGAAATCAAATTAAAATTTTACAAATACAACAACAATTTAAAAGGAAAACGTAAAAAACATTGCAAAATCTCAATAAGACCACTGCATAGAGTGCAGAAAACATTCTCCAAAAGTATTCATTTCCTTTAAAAGAACAAAGAATCTTTCATCGGTAATCAAAATTACTATGAATTTAAAAAATAAAATTTCAGGTGCCCATTCTTCTTTTCACTGCGGAATTTCTGAGTGGATGGAGTTTGTTGATGAACAGCGTAGAAAGACTTTGTGTTGTAGCATTCCCAATATATTACTATACTCACAGTATACGAATAAGCTATTCATTAATTGCCGCACATTATGCGATTACTGTCACTGCGGTAATTATTGCCACCACTTCAAGTTTAATTGAATCGTGTCGGCAAATATCTAATTTTTGCATGTAAGTAACAATGAGTAAATTACTTTAAACAAATAGATGTCTTCTTTCTAATTGCATCTTTTTTCATATTACAAATCGTAATCCAATATTTTTCAAAATAGAACAAGGATTCTATTGAAATCAGTGTATAATTTAAAAACTGTCGCAGGCTACAATACGCGTATTCAGCTCGGTCTTATCAAGTATTACTACTATTGTCCTCTTCTGCTTCATTAATGAGTGTTATCCTTATGGTTATTGTTGTTGTTATCCTAAGAAGGTATGGTTTTGGAAAATTTGTATTCTTAAAATTGAAACTAAGCTATTATTTATTGAGAGGGATAATTGCGACGCTGCAATGTCCATTCTTTTAATTTATGTTTGGATTCAATATTAGCATGAAATTTTTGTGATTTTTGATGAGGATTTGACGAACTATTGAGCAATACCGGGTAATACAACAAATTGAAAGCAATCTGATTATTCGCTTACAAAACAAAACAACAGTAAACAATGTACAATAGCAGAACAAATTGGGAAGGATGAAATAATTATAAACAAACAATAGCAGAATTGCTGCAAATATCCTTCAAAAGACTTGTAACATATACAAGCATACTGTGATAAAAAAATCTTTACTTCATTCATAGCGGGTGATAAGCGTTAATAAAATTAAATTCAGATAGGAATGAAATTTTAATTATGCTATTATTACTTTCAGGAAATTCGGTGCGCAGTTCCTTTCCAGTCATTCATATAACCGCAGTTTGTCACATTTTCTGGATAATCAAAAGCGATACACTCAAACGGCACTGATCTCTTGTTGTTTTACATTTTGTATGTTCCTCATTCAATTTCTATCAAAATTTCTGATGAAGGATAAATTCTGTCAGTAATACCGAAACAGTGAGATCTGCTAGATTTTTTTATAAATCTAGTATTGAATTTTATAACTAATTTCTTGCTTTTGTTACTTACAATGTTACTCCAGTTTTTACAGTTCTTGTGGTGGTACCGTCAATACTAGAACACATTTACGATGTCGACCATTCTACAGCCGCTCAAATCATTGTGATGTGTTGTGTATATTTGCGTATACTGAATTCCTTTAATATGGTAGTGTTATTTTTGTACCGT
>JABVXV010000244.1:76075-96556 GCA_013365325.1 Dipetalonema caudispina | reverse complement strand
CTGATCAACTCTAACATCCAATGTCAAATGATTAGTGTTGGTGAAATTCGCTTCAGTATGAAACTCCAAAGAAAGAGGATTCATTGCCAGTTCAGATTCATTCAGGAAACGTTTTCGTCGACTACTGATTTGCTTCACGTTTGATATTTTTGAAGCACTCGGTTTATTGGCATTTACATCATCATCGGAATCGGGACATGATTCGCAATCGTCGTCCTTTGTAGTGGAAGCAGTAACTGAAAAAAATTTTGAAGGGAACTGAAAAGCCAATCTAATTCTCTTTCAAAATCATTTTCTAAGGATAACAATTTTTTTGTTCTTGCAAATAACTGAATTAAGCAACATTATAAACTTCGCCATCCCTGTTTTACAAAAGAAACTTCAAGCAGATAGGAACAGAGTGGATTTTATTTTAATTAGTTTTTGAATAGGTGAAAAGTGGGATATTTTAACGGATCCAGTTCAGTCGGTGTCGGTATTGATGAACTTGAAGATGCGACAAAATATGATAATATGGTAAGCTTTTAAAATGAATTCGAAAGCATGATGACTGAGATTGTTCTCTTCACATCTGTTGCCATTCAATTTTTCCTGTTATTCTAATTAGCTTTATTAAATCGAATGTTGGGGTTTACTTGTGTTTTTGATTTAATCATAGTATCGTCCTCATTTTTATTAAAATAATTTCATCCATATTTTGTTTTATTTTTCATTTATTTTCAATTTCGTTTTTATCTGAAATTTCCAATTATGTTTGATTCAGTGAAATTGAATTCAATTCCGAAAATATTTTCATGCTATCTCATTCAGTTTAGAAATTTTTGCTCTAAATTTGCATAAGAGCAATTTTTTGCTATAATTTTGTTATCATTTGAAAAGTGAGAAAGTTATAATTCCCAGAAAAGTATGTTACGCTCCTTCATTCATGCTTTAATCATTATTCTGGAAGTGCCACTCTCCATCTTGTCGATAATTAAAGATAAGATTGATTTACTTAAAAACAGAATCTAATTTTCTTCTTTTTTTTGAAATTTTATTTCATTATGCGAATCATTTTCTGTTACTCTAAATTTTATTTTCATATATAAAAAAATTAATCCTAAGCTAAGGATAGTTTGACTTAATTCTAGCTGATTGGAATATGGATGAGCCATATCAATTCATATGTGATCCTGAAGTGTAATCTTAACAATTTCAATCATCTTCATGACTAACTCAAATCAACCAAAAAATTTAAATCAAATTATCTTGTTTGAAAATAAATTAATGCATGCAGCATGCAGGTTATTGCAATTTACGCATACATTCATTACATCGTGCAATGTAATTAAAACATAGTTGTAAGATGTGACAGTTTCGTTATTGGCTATTATTACATGTGATTGTAAAGAAAGGAATGAGAATTTTTGATGTCTTTCAAAAAAGCTAATGGAGGAAAAAGGTGAAAGGGAATGAATGTTTCGGGGACATTCTGTGTTGGCGCAGATGTGCGACATGTGACCAACAACATCATTTTACTCCTTTACCAATTGACGATAAGGAACTGTGATGTGATGTGCAATGTAAAATATTCAAGGTCATCGTTTGATAATTTATTTTTAAATTCATTATTATCATTTACTATTACTACTATTACTACTACTAATTTTGGATATAATTTAAGAATGTAATATTTGACATAGCATTGATATTATCTTATAGTAAATACTTTTGTGATATCTTTTGATAGCTACTGAACGATTTTTTTTTTAAAAAAAAAATCATTTTTAAATGTTAATAGTTGTTTTAAACACAATTATTATCACTTATGCGCTTTATTTGAATTCTTTTAAATGCTTAAATCATGGATTATTGATTGCATTATCCTAAGGCAATAGATCTTTTTGGACTTAATGCGAGGAAAAAAAAGGTGAAACTATAAATAGGAAACTGGAAATGAATGATAAGAATGAAAAACAAAAAAGAAAAGTAATTGGGAAGATAAAATTTCCAAGGTAGGTCGTCGTACCAAAGAAATGCCAAAGAAATTTTGTCCTTTGTCTTAAAATGATTTGTTTATGGCCTGAAACTCCACTTTCTATTTCTCTTATTACTATATTTTATTACTCTTAAAATACTCATCCGATGTTGTAATTTGTGAAACAATTCATTTATCATTAATTTGACCATAAGTACCAAGTATTAAATAATCATCCTCGACATACTTATTCAAGTTTTGCAACTTCATGAAATCCAACTTAATTCTTCAAAAATGCCATTAACTTTATAAAAATCTGGAAAGTATTATCACTAGGTTAGAGGTTAAGAAGAAAATAAGAAATTCGCAATATTCTATTAGTTTTTTTTCGCAAATAAGTGACATATCAATTGGGCAATATTAGTTATTTCAGAAATCACGAAGGAAATAAATTTTTTTCACGAAAATTGCGAAATTTTATAATTTTTAAATTCAATTAAACTCCAAATTTTGTACGTTCTGAAAAGATAATCTAATAGCTTATTAGTAGCCCGTTGCTTTTTTCCTCATTTTTTTCTTTTCCCATTAATATTCGGAGTATGGAGAATGACATTTGAAATTCAATTTACATTTAAACGGATAGATCGTAGGAAAACTACAATATAACCATATGTTCCACAGAATTTAAACTTTAAATTAACAACATTTCAAACTTCTTCTTTCTATATGACGATGATTCTTTTTGAAAAAAAGAGGTTAAAATAACAATTTATGATAATAATACCGCGCAAACAATATTTCAGCATTCTTCTACCTCAAATTCTCAATTTCACATATGCTTTATTAAAACATAAATTAATTTCTCTTTCTTTCTCTCCTCTTTGCAATCTTTCTTTTTATTCTTTTGCTTCCTCAAGTATCATCAAAATTTCGTAGCTGTTTTATTACTACAACATATTAGTTTTCTCATCTCTTCTTTAATATTTAATTTCAAAATTTTGTAAGAATTCTATCTTAATTTTAGATCTTCCAATCTATATTATTTTGTTTATAGGCATTTAAATCGTTGAAATTGTTCGGCATGTAAGATCATGGATCAATTCAAAATTTAGCACTGATAGTTACAACATTCCTTTTTTGGAGTGATTGGATAATATTTATTGTATTTTTTCCCCGATCAAATGCATATGATTGTCTCTTTCGATTGTCACTTAAATGGTTAAACAGATCTATCATATGTGACAAAATCGGCAGGTAGGATTTGTGAATGTATGCTATTTTTAAATTCCTGAATTTAATTTAAATTCGAGTTGATAGAGGATAAAACAAAGGAATTAGCAATTTTCTTATATGCACCGTTTTTTCAGTGAGAATGTTATTGTATTTGCAAATGTTGCACAGTAAATAAACAATTTTATGTAGAAAATTTACAGTTTATCCTTTTATAACTGAAAAATTGAAAATGTCATTTAGATGCTTCTATACTTTGAAGTAATTTCTATAATGAAATATTATCTGATTTTTGGCTGATTAACGAAGAATTTTCACCGGAACATGATGAATAAAAAGATCGAATTAATTGAATCATTGATTTACTTAAAATTCCTTCAATCTTTCTCTCATTGCAATATACGGATTATGCTTCCCTATGAATGATAATATTTTTCATTTTCTAAATTTAACGGTTATTAATCGTTCTATTATCTACAATCACCAAACTTCATTCATATTTAATTTATCAACTCTTTATCACTTCTAATTGTTGACAAATATTTTTGTCAGACGATTGTTAACATCTTGAGGGGTTAATGAAATAAACCGGTTTGCGATGTATACCTTAACTTATAACGGGTATTGATGATAATTTCGTGAAAAGATTCCGGACAAAAAGTGTTTCGTTCTGCTTTCGTGCGGTTGATGATGCTGTTGTTATTATCATCAGACTAATTGTGATACTACCGGAAGTAGTTTCTCTTTTTTCATTCGTTACTTTCATAATATATTTCATTCAAATATTTACTAACATTTTGAATTCGATCAGAATTCGACAAGTTTACAATTATGTAGATTTTCTGAGTGAGAATTCGTTGCTAACTTTTGCTTTTTTACAAACCCAAGCTCTTTTAGACAAATTTTAAACCAAAAAAAAATATAACTTTATAGTGTTATTTAATGAATGCTCACTTTTTTGATACGATACTTTAGTAGTAAACGAGTTTTGATGAGTCGAAAAATCAAAATGTAATACGTCTAAAAACTCCCAATTCAAATGTACTTATAAATTCACGTTCAAATGGATCAAATGTTTGCTTAAATATGTCATAATAAATAATGAAAAAAGCAATCTTTTCCCAAATATTTCTTCTCATCATTGACTCTCTAATTTTTTTACAAATAAAACAATGATTTCGAATCCCTATGCTTACTAAATCTTAATTAATGCACCGTTTAATTAAATCTCCTCACAAACGCTAATTTGGAACGCATCCTTTTCGTGCTTTAGAATGGAAATGAAATCATAGTAGTATTAAATGCTTAAGGAGTATCAAATACAACGATGACAATGTGATACTTTTAGTAAAAATGTAAAGATTGAAAATATTGATCGAACGATTCCATTATCATAAAAGTTGCCTACATTTGAATCGAAAATGTTTTTAAAATTTCGAAAATTTTTATACATCTCAATTTATGGTGTAAAATTTCTCCTCTGTTCTTCTCTTACCAAATTTGAATCAGACATGAAATGTAAGGCTGCTTAATTCAGGAATATAAACGCCTAAATTTAATTTATTTTTATTTATTCCCACTTTTTTTTCTACATTAAAACAAAAATCTTTTTAACAACTTGTTCCTTTTCTTTTTTCTTTCTGCCTGATATCATTTCATAATATTGAAAATTTAAATTAAAAATCAAACATATCGCACATTCATTTTAAACATTTATCTTTTTAATATTTTGAATTTAAAAAAAAAAAAAAAAAAAAAAAAAACGTTTGCAGTAAATAAATGAATTTTACTCGGCAAATAGTTTTCTGAGTAAAATGATTGCCGGATACAAAATATCGTATCCGGATTTCTATGAAAGATTTCATATTATAATATATGATACTGTCGGATTCATAACAATAGATGTCTATAAATGCTATTTCTATGATTAAAATGCTAGGAAAGATTGCATCCGATTGATAGTACTAATTCTTAAAACTCAAAGATTTTAATATATTTCTTTTATCATTAAGCGGAAACAAATAGCTTTTATCGAAGCGAGAATCCATGTGAAGAGAATAACATTTCATCAAGATTTAGATAAATTAAACATTTTAATCTTAACAAGAAGAAGAAAAAGAAAAAAAACTTTTATTAAATGACTAATTTTGAATAAATTGGATCAATTATTTCTACTTGCTTTCAATCAAAATTTTTTTAAAAGCTTAATTCACAAAAGAGAAAAAGATACATAGTTAAAAAAATTCAATAGAATAGGAATTTCTTTCTCATGATGTATCGATAATTTCAATGACCTCATTCGTAGTATGTTGCGGTAACATCGAAGTTCTAAAGTAGTATATGTATCACAAGTGTATTTCATGGTCATTTCCATAGTAATATCATCCAAACTGCCCATTTTCTGGACGATTAATAGTGGTGGAAGTTTTTGAAGAGGATAGAAATTCGAAAATATTGAACGATGAGCAACTTATAATGAATGACCTTCACATCTGTTTTATCTGTAGCAATTTATACTATTCAATAAATGGATCAATTTGTATTTTATAAGTTAGACATTGTCCTAAAAACATTTTGTATCACAAAATGGATTGTATCAGCAGTGTGCTATCTGAATCGGATAAAATAACCTCGTCAAGGTATTGCTATATATCAACTTTAGGTAATAATCTAATTTCTTAACCGGATCAGATAGAAAATCGCTCCTTATAAAATTTCTCTTCAAGATAGGCGTCATTCATATTAATTGAATAGAATAAGCACTTTTCCGGATATGTCTAAACTACAGATGTTGGTTACTTGAATTAACTATTAAAAATTGCTATGTACAATTTATCAAACATTCCGGTAGTTTATTTAATTTATCCATAGCATTCATTGATAGCTGTATGACTAAAAATTAAATGTCTTCACTCTCAAATTTCATTAAAATTTGTGGTAAAATTGAAGTTTATTTGAATTATTCAATGAAGCATTTCAAATTCGTATGCAATCACCTGAACGATTGATTCTAACGAATGCGGTAATATATGAAAAAAAAAAAAAAACATTTTTTTTTTTTCGATCATCGAAATACTTTTTGGCATACAACACTTTACTGCATCACTATCAAATCAATTTTTTAATTAACATTCTGCTTCGATTTTGCAACATTTGCAAACGATGAGCGTCTTGGGAGAATTTTTCAATGAAATATAAGATGGCCATCCTAGTATCATATTAGTATCCTTTTGATCCTTCACGAACCTTACCCTTGTATTACTTCTTGATTTTTACAACCACAATTTGGATAAAAAATCAATTTTATTAGTCATTATTATGAAAAATCAAATTTGGTTAGGCTTTTACAACTTTCTTCAAATTAAATCATTTTCCATCATTTAAATCATTTCAAAATACTTTCTTTAATTGTGTGATTAAATTTTATTCTCTCTTATTGCTGCCACAAGAACTTCTTTGCGTACCATCAAATTTTTGTTAGGCTTTTACAACTTTCTTCAAATTAAATAGCAATTGAATTACAGAATGAATATATTGTATGATACTGATGAAATCTGAGCAGTTTTTGTGTAGCTTAATAGAGATCACATTTTTCGTACTCATCTGTAATTTTTCTTACAGTACAACAATTATCCCGAACATTCATTTTTAGCCGGATTCTTCCAGCTAATCGATCACGAAAAGAAATGATCTCAGAAAACAACGATTCTTCCAAAAAAATTATCAAACAATGAAAATGAAACCTCAAATTCAAACCTAATCGATCAGTGGACAATTATCGTAAGAATCGTCGTATATTAAACGTATTTGAAATTGAAGATTATTCATTTGTTAAGTGTATAGAAATATCAGAAAGATTTAGGCATACAATATGTGGCAATTATACGTTTTGTTGGCGTTTTATTTGATAACGATGAAAATAGGTATCATTGGTAATCTTTGGGTCATCTGTTCTATCATACGCAATACACGACCTCAAACACATGGCTGGTCACGACGGCCAAGTGATTGTCTAAGAAGCTATATTTTTGTCTTGGCATTTATTGATTTCTTTGTTATTTGTTCGCTTGCTTTACGCATTGTATACATTTGGGATGAAACACTAACTTTTGGTAAGTTAAAAGTCTCATTCAATTAAATGCTTATAAATTAAATTAAAAATTTAAAAAATATTTTGAAATGATAAGATAAATGTTAAAAAGTAGGAACGGAAAGAGAGAGAGAGAGAGAAGAGATGAAAAATTGAAAATGAATGGATGGTTGAAAGATTCAGAAAAGGAAACATTTGAATTTTCTCGGGTTATTGATTTGCATTTAATTTTTCACTCTTTACAAATAATTGCTTACCAATCAAAGCTTATACAGAAAATTGAACTTGTGACCCTACAATATCCTGTTACAAATATGATTTAACCTTGCGATTCTAAAGTGCAATAAATTAGTTTTATAAAGTCTTAGTGTTTTTTTATTTTGATCACTTCATCAATTATCGAATTTCAAGAAATTTGGAATTGTCGAGGATTGTACTTCATTGAACAGTTATTAAAAATGGTATCCATATTTTGCCTTGCATGTATCAGTATCGGAAGATATATTACAATACGTAAACCTTTTAGCAATCAGGTAACCTATCATTTGATGTCAGCTAATTTGTTCACTTTTACATAAATGATTTATGAATTAAACTGAATAAGACCAATTTAATTTAACCAAATTTAATCATATGAGTTTTGAATTCGAATTTTAAATAATGAATTAAGACTCGAGTCGTTTTTTTTTTTTTTTTTTTTTTTGTGAAGAAAAGGGAAATTTTAGTTCTCAATTGAATTTGAAATTAATAGTTAACTCTGAAGAGTTTAGAAAGATGAAATCTCAATTTTTTGAAGTTAACTATTTAATTAATTTTAGAAAAAAAATCTTTTTTTTGGTCTACTTTCTGTAGAAATTTCAGATTCGACATTTTCATCAGAGTTTTCCAACAATAACTTTTTTGCTATGCTTCCTTGTTATTATTCCAATATTATTTACGGTAAAAACAATTGATGTTACAATGGATCGGCGGGATTGTCGCATTAATGATGATAGTGTATGGAATCGACTAACTGGCCTAGTTGTTGGAGCATGTTTTATTTTATTGTTAATGCTCGTTAGCGTTAATTATGCGGAAATTGTGCGACATGTACATCGAAAATTTTCAAAACGGAAAGCACGACGTAAAAACTTTTAAATTGAGTTAATTTATCTTCTATTTAAATTTACAAAATGGAACAGTGAATTTTTGAGTTTACTTTTAAATTTTTAAAAATTCTATCGACTATTTTTACTATCATGAACTATCGTACATCTAATGGATTTGTTCAGTTCACATTTACTAACATTTCTATATCTTGAAATATCAAATGTTAGGCTAATTTTTAGAATCAGCAAATTGCAATAGCAAACATTATCAATTATCGGAGCCACGATACGTACGTGAAATGACTTCTTCCACTGTACGTGTTGCTGCATTTCATATGATCTGTTGGCTTCCGTTTTGCTTCATTGCGATGATTCCTACCGAAGTAACTTTTTTAAATGATATATGAATTATTAATCTATCCTTAAATATTATATGCAAAAAAAAGAAAAAAAAAAGGCAGATTTACTCTTCAATCCAAATAATCGAATTTATTTTCGGCACAAAAATTTTCCAAAAATAAATCAAAAATTTGATAAGTTTAAATTTTAGACATGCTCAATGGTATTAGTATCAATACGCGCAGTAAATCGGGTCAATGATAAACATGGCTGGATGTTATGGATTCCAATATTGGCAAATTGGTTAACATATTTAAATTCCGCATTGAACTGGATTTTCTATGCTGTGCTAAATCGAGATCTCAGAGAATTGATCAGGTTTTCTTTTCTAGAATTATTGCAAAAACTAAAAAGAGTTAAAATTCGATAATTTACAGGGTTCAGTAGTATTTTTAGGAATTGAATTTGAATTGGAAAAATAGTCCTGATTGTATTTGTTTTAAAATATATATGAACTTTTCCGGAATTTATTTTATGTTATGATGTGCAAGTCCGGTTTCTTTAAATGAATGCAAAATTGTTCGGAATTTTTGAGAGTAATATGAAATTTCAAGAAATCAACAGTAATCTTTCTTACTCAGTTCCAGTACGAAAGAAAAATTAGGTAACATAGGACTGTTCAATAACAAAACCTTATGAAAACATTTGACCTAAAGAATTAGATGATTGTAAAATATGTAATAACTGTATTAGCATAAATGGAATGTCAGCGGTATCAGAGGAACCGAATTGAAGAAAATCAATTTTATTTTATATCAATTCTACATCAGTTCTATTTTATAAATAAATTAAAAAAAGTGAAGGAAGAGAGGAAGCTCTAATTTATGATATTTCTCTTTTTTATTTTAATGCAATAATCATAATTTAAATATAAACTTCTAATCGTCTCAACAAAATTGATAATTAACCAAAATAATAGTGTTAGCTGTTATTGTAATAAATGATGCGTCGAATTAATCCTTAATTAACCTTTCGACCATTTCTTGATCTTAACATTTAATGCTTCTGTACTTTTGAAAAAATTTCTAAACTTTTATTGCAGGAGTAATACAAAACGACGAAAGCGTGGTGCAATGACATACTATTATTCATCGTCAAATTTCACAAATAAAAACTCCCGACAACAGTTAGATCGAAATTTAAATATTCATGTATTAGCTGAAAGTTTGTAGTCATAAAAATCAAAATTGTTGCAAACAATAAATGCTCCTTCCTGAAATTAAAAATTTCCAACGGTAAGCAGTTTCCTTTCTCATTGAATTCTAAAATTAAATTTTTCTATTTACAGAGATTTTAAAAAATAAAAAATTCACTGAATGGTAATGAATTAAAAATTTAATTGTGTAACCGACACTCTCTATCCATAAGATTCCGAATTATCCAATTTAATTTCGTCACTTATTTTTTTTAGAGATTGTAAACAGATTTCTCCATTAAAACAATTACAATCGATGATTGTTGCATGAACAAAAATTTAAATTGATTACAAAACAATATTTTCGAAATCAAATGCATATTTAGTCAAAGAATACATACGATCAGTACATTTTTAAAATAAACAAACGTAAGCATTATTTTCAAAATTTTGATGTTGAAGATAGCCGTAGTATTTTCGTTGTATTAACGATAATGTGTTCATGTAATTTCGATTATGCTACAGTTTTCCAAAGTTTTACTTATTATTACTGACAAAAGCAACCTAAATTAATGTGAAAAATATCATTATTAAGAAGGGTACTTGGATAGAAGAAAAAAAGTTTGGGTTTTCTTGGAAGAAAATTTGGTGAAGAAATGTGTATCAGCAAGTGTTATCGATGATATATTGATAATGATGTTAATAATGATAATTTGATAATGATTTTAATAACGATAAAAATGCTAACAGTTATGTACGGTAGTGAAGATAGCTGAAGACTTGGATAGGAAATATTTAAATACCATTTCTATATTAGTAACAATATGCTTTTTACTGATTACAGATAATGATATAATATTTTATCATTAAAAAGTATACTTAAAGATAGAAATTATTTCTGATATGTAGAAGGTATGAAATATCATTGTAATTTATGAATATTCTTGTTGTTTCAATGTATTGTTTTTTTGTATTATTTGTCTGTATGTTTTTCCAATGTAATTGTAATGAAAATGTATCGAGTGAAAATTAATGATTTCGAGATTTTAAGCATAATTATATTAAAATTCGATCATTTCGATAAAAATTAGCAAAAAAAAAAATTGCGAGATATTCATTCCAATGTATCATACCGATTATGGAGCATAATTTAGTTAATGACGATTTTTCAGATTCTACTTTTTTTTTTAAATCCTCAAAATTTCAATAATTTAAAACAAAGAATTTACTAGTTTTAAAAGATTTAAAACAGTAAGGTGACCATTTGGTCATTGATGAGATATCGAAGTCTTTATGCTGTAGAAATTCTGTATGACGTTAGCGACAGTTAGCATTTCAATGAAGTGGAAAAATTTTTACTGCGAATTTCAATTGATCTCAAAATTTGAAACTTAAATTCGCAACTTTTCAAAAGTTATCTTCGCTCATACTGAATCACTTCTATTCTCGAAATCCATTTCTTTTCTTCCGTGATATATTCAATACTTCATCTACAATCTTGTCCAAATTAAAATTCATTTTCCGCGTTTTTCTTAATTTTTTTTCCAGTGCGCTTTTGATTGTAAATTGATTGAATGAAACCTCAAACAGAAAAATGTGAGTGCAATTGTTAGATTCCATTTTTTTAACATTGCGTACTTCTGTAAGAATTTCTGTAATGCTGAATATTAACAGATCTATGAACGAAAATATTTTGTCAAATTAAATATAAAGCTTTAAGGCTTACTTCAGTATTATAACCATAAGTATTTGTACTTTTGATGTCAACAATTGTTTTAGTATGCCAGACAAGAATATCACGTGGCCAAGAATCTACTCCAAAGGCTGTTAAGTCATCCCAGCTTACATTCAAATGATTCATTAAACATGGTTCTGGTGATTGTTCTCGACATTTTCTCCTCCATCCTGCCCTACAAAAATAATTCATTGTTTATCTTTAACTTTTATCCATTGCTTCAAATTTATCCAAAATTTTTTCTTTCTGTTGATTAGAGAAAAAAAAAAAGAAAAATCCGACAAAAAGAGAAAAGCAAATGGATATCCTTCCATGAAAAACTATAAAAATCAAAATTATCTCAATTAGGAATTATTTCACTTAAATGTTTTTTTTTTTCTTAAATAAATTTATAGACTTATCTAAAGACAAAAGTTTCGATTTATTGTATCATAAAATTATCTATTGATAAGCTTACCTTGGATGTTGCAAGAGTAGTTTAAGATTTACAGCAAATCCAGCCATATCAAAGCCCCATTTACGATTTGGTGCATAAATTGTTTGCCAGCCCACTACTTTTTTATTACGAACTTTTGGTGCTTCGACTGCATTATAAGCTACTAAACCTATAGAAATAAATTATTACTGAATCTGTTTTGATAAATATTAGATGAATTTAGATGATACATATGCTTCTGATTAAATTACACAGTGAAATGAATGGAAGAATTAGGCATTATAGAGAAGGAAATGAAGAGTGAAAAAAGGAAAACAAAGGGATAATTAATTGACTTCAAGGATCCTTCAGAAAATCATGAATAGTTGATAAAATTGAAAATAAATTACATCATAGTCAATTTTGCTAAATAACAGATTTAACATGTCTTCAACTTTGTATTTTTAATTTATCTGAGTTAGTAATTACTTCTTATGTTACAGCTAATTATTGAAGTCTAAAAACAACTTGCAATGATTGATTGATTGATTAATTGATCAATATTACAGGCAAAAAAATGATTTTTTTTTTGTGCTATGATTTTAAAAGTATCATTGATGAGAAAAATATTTCTATATTTTATTAATATCTGTCCAATTTGTGAGTTTTTCTTTTAATTTGTTTTATGTGGAATAGAACACATACCAACAGCCCAAACACCAATTTTTTCAACATTTCGAATGTATCGATTGAAAAGTCGAATATCGTATGTGTTGTCATCATCAGCAAAATATACCACCGCATTGTTACCCAGTGATGCAAATCGTTTCCGGACGAAATTCAATCCAGCATCACGTCCGGTCCATCCACGTGCTACAGAATGATAATTATTAAAATGATAATAAAAAAAAAAGAAAAAAAAAACAAACAATTTCTAAAATCTATATGGAAAGTTGAAAAGATGAAAAGAAGGAATGATGAAAATGGATAAAATTTGAAGATAGAAATTTATTTAGTTTTTATATTAAATTATCCTAGTAGCAACAACATACCTGGTATTCCAGGTTGACGTTTGACAGCTAAATAGTAATAGTGTAGACCACTACGATCCAGTAATTGCTTTACAGGTAATGATATATGTGTGGCATCTTCTACAACAATCCAAATCAACTGGTTGATATGCATCAATGTTTGTGATAATCTACAATTAATTCGATACTTAAAAATAAAAGTTTTCTCACTCGTATTTCACAATTTTTACCCTTGTTCAAGTTATATGCAACTGATACAGAGCAGAAGGCGATTCTATTGACGGAGATTTTACAATTGTTTCTTCTAAGCTAAATCTTTGAACAATTTGAAATAAAGAATTAATTTTTTGATAGTTGTAAAATATATAGATATGAAATGCATTTACTAATTCAGTGTAACTTAGAAAATGAAAGTGATGTAATAAAGAATTTGATATTTATTTTCAACTTCAAAATTAATTAATGGATAATTTACCTGGTCATATCAGCCAGCCGTGTAAATCGCAAATATGTTGGCGTGATTACGACAATTGTTCGATTATTGTTATTTTGATTATTGAAATATTGCATGAAACCATTATTCGATGTTATCACCGATTTATAAATTTCATAATTTCTTTTTTCTACCAAACATATAATAATACATGTTTGAATAATAATTACAGTTATTGTAATTACTGCTTGAATGGTGGGATTAATTGGCCCTTGGTTAAGCCTATAAACAATGATAATTAATTTAACTCTTTAATATTCCAATGATTCAATCCAAATGTCACCTGATTAACCTTTTAAAATACAATTGTGGAACTTCACAATTCTTTCCTCAGCAGTATTATAAAGATCAAAAACGACGGAATTATAAGATCCGGAATTATACACTTATCAATTGAAGTTGCTATGTGACATAGGAATATTTGAGGTTCGGGAATTGTTGAAATGAATTTTGGCCTATACTTTGCCCTATTTTTAAACTGATGATATTTCTGGTAAATATATTCGAAATTTGTTAAAAGCATTTTGAACAACTATCAGTTCAGGAAAAATGATTGGCAAAAATAATACAAGAATTACGTTTTGGAGAAAAAAAAAAAGGTAAATATATGCAAATATTAACATTTATAATTTAAAGTTAAAACTACGAGTTTTTTTTTTAGATGCAAAAATTTAAAAGTATGATTGATTTTTGCTTGGAAATTTTACATACTATAGCTTTTTTTGTAGTATAGAGCAAAAAGTTTCTAGTTTAATTTCTTTTATTAAATATTTTCAAAACTTATAAAATTTATATTGCTTGATTTTTTTTTTTCTTATTTTTATGTTCAGTGAAAAATTTTCTTACAGCCTTCGTAGAAATTTCATTCTTCGTAAACGCATTTGTTCTTTCCTCTAAAACAATACCATAAAAACATTTTCAATTAGCATTATAGTCCATATAAGTATGCTTGATCTTTCTCATAGATTTGACCTCAATTGAATTATAATTCAAACTTAAAAATTGAGATGAATAACAAAAATTGCTGTATCATCCATATCTCTATCTTTGATTTTTTTTTTTTTTTTTTTAAATATACATTAAAATTACTTGCAAAGAGAAAATGATCAGTAAAAATTTCTATTTGAAAATTAAATATTTCACCTTTGATCGTTAGTCTGGAACAACCAGACCAAATCCACGATTTCTATCAAAATAATTTTCATGAAAATTTTGAAAGCAAAATAATTATGCAAATCCTAGAATAAATTAGTTGGGATTCTCTTATCATCTAAAAATGTATTTGCATTGAAATTGAAAGCTTAAAAGCAAAATAATTATGCAAATCCTAGAATAAATTAGTTGGGATTCTCTTATCATCTAAAAATGTATTTGCATTGAAATTGATATCAAAAGCTTCATTTTGTGAATCGTTTGCTGTAAATACCACATATTTAACCATATTTAACTTTTATTCTTTGTTTTATTGAAAAATTTGCAAAATGAAGCTACAAAATTCTATAATAATCCCATTTTTTTTTTGAATTGTATATTTTATCTTCAATAATTTATATGATTCGAAATGAAAAATACGATATATTATCATTAGCTTGTTTGCATGCTACATTGTAGCATAATATCAGCGTTACATTCTGCTTTGATAGCAATATATCAACGAAATATTATGTAATTTCTTTTTTCAATATACTTTTAGAAATGTGATAAATTTGAACTGAACAACAGTTCTTATGTTTGTTTATGACAACAATGCTTAATTTCCATTTCATTTGTTTTTCAGTGCTTTGTAATAGTAGAGTTAATGAAATGCTGAAAAAAAATTTTAGAAAAAAAAAAGTACATTCATCTGTCATCAATTTCTAGAAAATTTGAATTTCTAAAGAACTATAATCTATATATACATATATATCATATTTTGTTCCCACATATACAAAACTATTCACCTTGAAAAATTTCCAAAAAAAAAAAAAAAAAAAAAAACAAAATCCTAAGAAATGAAATGAAATGACGTAAAAAGATATGAAATCTTCGACAATAATTTCATCCATTTTGTTTATCTGTCAAAATTACTTGAAAATAAATGAATTCACATGAAATACTCACAATAAAAGCATGCGGTAACGAAGAAACAAATCATGAAAAGGTAAAAATAAAAAATCAAATGCAAGTTGCAATTACAAACAGCAAAAAAAATAGTAACAATAGTAAAACACTGAAAAACTATAGAAAGTGGATAGATGAGAAAAAGGAACAACGATGATAAAAAAATTATTCAAAAACTATAAACTAGAAAATCTAGAGCTATAACAAGAAATTTAGATCAAATTAAATTAAAACCCAAACTTCAAAGAATTACATTACATGCAAAGGTTAATTAAATGGGAACTGAATGCAATTTACCACAGTTATGATATGTTATTGCAATTACGATGGTATTTGTAATTATCTAAAGGATTTGATGATGATGATGAAAGAATGTGATAATGAATTGCAGCAAAAACAGGTAAAGTAAGTCTTTGCAAATAAAACAACAGATGAAATGAACCATGAGTTGGCTTAATTCGAAAAACGTTAACAAGAACAATAGCCAAACAGGTGAAAAGTTTCAAAATTTTAATAAAGCTGTCTTCAGCAACCAATAACAATACACTGTATTTCACAATCATTTTTAAAAATATAAATAAACAAATCAAGTTCTTCAGTTTTTTCCCTCTGTAACTTACATTAGATGCAAAACAGTTCAATTCAGAATATGTCTACACCAAATTCCATGGTAAATTAAATATAAATTGGTACAATGATACAGTAATTCGACAAGCTACAATTCAATTTTTCGCTGCAAACTGGTACTGCAAAAGTACTGACTTTAACTAATTGTTTCACCTATTCCACTGAAATTATGCTTCATCCGGGCTCGCATTTAACAAAATTAATGCTAAAGAGGTTAAGGATCAACATACACAACTAAATCACGTTTTTTTTTTTTTTTTTCGGCAATACCGCACGACTTACACTTATTCACAGATAAATTTTGGTATTCAAAATTTATTCAAAAATATCAAAAAGAATCAACATAAAGTGGGGTTTAAAGCTAAATCTACTTCACAAATCCTGGTTTAAATTCTGAAGGACATTGAGTGTATCGATCTGATCTATACCCAATGTTCTCCTGAACTTTGCTGCTAATTTCAATACCATAGGATGACGTCTTTTGGTGTCACTAAAGCAATTTCCGGAAGCAGTTATCATCAATTTTCAAACTAAAGTCTTTTGACACATAAAAATATCTGATATGTTCGTTGGTCAGGGTATAAACGCAGCAAATCTATAAACTCTTAGGACAGAAAAAAAAAAAACAAAAAAATTGTTTTGGAAAAAAAGAACATGGCACCACAGTGAAATTTATACAGGACTTTGTAGTTTTGAAAGTATTAATCATTTTACTCTTCGCTGTTTGGTCATATTACGCATCGAAATGACACTGGATGCGGAACAGGTCGAGGGTCTTTTTCGATTACCTGAAATGAAAACAATATGTTTACACACTGAAAAACAAAATCAGTTCCATATTTCAAACTGACATATGTAAATAAAGGAAAAAACTTGAATAAACAAAAAATAAACAATCAAAAAAAGAGGGAAATATAGTGAATAGAACCTGAGTAGGATTCTGCATCAAGCGTATTCGTCACTTCTTCTGTTTCTGAATAAAATAATGTGATCGGTGGAAAAATAATGAATGAATAAAATTAGGATACTAAAGCTTAATATAAACAAATTTCTAACATAACAAAGTAGTTTAAGTAAATACCTGTCAATAATAACGCAGGATTTTCCTCCGGATTTTCGATTTCGGGTGCAATTGGTAAAAACCAAAGTGGGCCACGTTTAGCAGTTAAATCAGTGACATACATGCTACCATCATCATCTTCATCCGAACTACAGTATACAGCGTTTGGTTTGAGGGTTACAACATCAACAATTTCGTCGTCCTCTTCCTAATTACGACAATTATTTTAAACTCTTAACATTTAATGTTATGTAAGTATGAAAAGAAAATGGTAAGGCCAAAATTCAATATCTAAGCACCATGATTTGCAACCCATAATAATTTATCTTCCATCTCAAAGAATTTATCTCAAAATTTATAAAGACTTTGGAAGTTTGTGGAGCCGGTTCATCCGCATCTTCGTCCTCCAAATCGAATTCCGACTCTTTCTCGATATACTTAACATTTTCTTCGAGTTCAGTGAATTCAGGGGCGAAGGCGCTCCAATTTTCAACATGAGCCTAGAAATCTTGACATTATTCTTCAAAAAACGTGGTGAGTAGCACAAATCAAGAAATAAGAAGAAAAGGCTAACCTGAGTCCATACAGAAACAAGACCATTAGCAATTGAAAGTATAATGGGGCGCGTAGGATGCCACTGCACGTCATGTAAGGTTTCACCCTAAAATTATAGAAAAATGGAAGTTTGATTGCTAAATGAATTTTCAATGTACTTAACTGCATCATCTCACTTCAAATTAATTATTTAATGCCGAGAAAGTCAGGAAACTCGACGTAACCAACTGCTTCAAGCTTCTACTAGACTCAGACAATATAATGCTCAACTTATATATCCACCTTTGTGCCATGCAACATTTTGATTAAACTTCCAGAATTCCTTTCCCAAATGTACAGCGAATGCGCTTTAGTACTAGCGCCGCAGATATAATCGCCATCGTTTGATACACATATTGCTTTCCACGAAGCATGAAAATACTCACAGTCAATGTAATTTTTAAAGTAAGGATTTTGGAATTTTAAACTTCAGTCATGAATAACATAAAAATTTAACATGTGTTAAATCCTAACTAACGCTATTTTACGATTAATCCAACGCTAAATACGACAAAAAAATATACCTTTACATTTCAACTTACCCCACTTTTCCCATATTAGTAACAGCTGAACCGAAAAAACACCTGGTATTTTATTATACATTAAAATTACGATCTTAATAAAGCTGTTTTTACACTATTATTATCATTCTCGTTTCCTGCAGTCAGTTATTACGAAAGTAGATCACGAGAAATTTGCCAGGACAGGAATTACTTATTTGAAGTAGATTCAAGTCAGTCAATCTACGTCCTTATAATCCCAGTGCCATAACAGTACAAAAACAAACTTTGTTGATAATATCCAAAAGCTTCTGCAATGGTTCAACAATAGTTCCGTGATGTTTTTTCAGCAAAACATCCAGTTTGTAAGTCCTAATGATACGATCTTGAGAGTTTGTTAATAAAAAATCACCACGACGTGTTAGCAATATGTTTTTAATCTGAAAACACAACAACTGAAAAGTTTTTACACATTAACAACTTAAATAAATGCTTTTCGGTAATATCAGTAACTACAGGCATGCATCGAAAACGTTTCTTTATCTCAACTAATATAGATTTCGTCAGAAATCTATTTAGAAAGCTGGAACGGATATAATCTCCAATACATTCCACAACTGATCAAGTTGTATATTTTTTTCATAAAAAAAAAAATGGAAAAATTACCTGATGTGTGGCATTCTGTTTCACGAATGTGATCAGTTCTAATGTTTGGGCATTGTAAAAAGCAATACGCCCTTTACTACTACCAGTAACAATGCATTTTCCTCTACGATCAAATGTTCCCACGGTAACTTCTCCAGGCTGATCATCGATTTCTTCAGGAAACTTTATCTAAAGGAATCCATTTTTCCCTTGCTAATTTATAAAGAAAATTATATCTTTGTGATCAAATATCATTACAGTGATCAGTTGATCATGACTAACACCTTCACAAAGTCCATCCTAATCATTTTATTCTGGTGATCATCAGGAACAAAACAATGGCTGGTAAGTTTATTGAAGATTTTATACATTTAACTATTTTTTCACTCTTCTCTAGGAATTAATTTATGTTTAGCTCAAAATTAATGTAAAAAAGTTTTACTTCTGTCTGCAGTTTCGCCTCCAAATCTAGGAGCACTGGATTAGCACCCAAATAAATAACCAATATGTGTTTATCTTGACTGAAAATAAAATTATTTGAAAAAAGCGAAACAAAAGGACAGATGCTACTTCCAAGATGAATATTGATAATATGACTATATAGTGACTTCCCTCCCAACTACATTTTTCAAGAATATCAAATATGGAAAATAACATAAAAAAATGATGCAGTGATAACGAACCGTGGATTGAACATTGCACAAAGAACAGGAGAACCGTAAATTTGTCTTTCGATTCGCGATCCTTCCAAAACATCCCAGATTGCTACGGACCAATCATTGCTCGCTGTTAATAATTTACGACCATCACGTGACCAACTTAATGATGTAATAGAATAACCATGACAAACCCAACTCTAAAGTACCAATTAGGTTTTATGATCATGCAAAACAACAGAGTAGTAATAAATGACAGTAAATATAAAGTAGCACAGAAATACAGTATCTAAAAGGAAAATAATGAAAAAATTTAATATTACTTCAAAATAATGACACAAAAAATCACTTTAACAACTCCTTTGGTTATCAAATCAAAAATGTACACACGACCATCAATACTACCAACGGCAATCAATGAACCCCAACGATTGAATTTACAGCAATTTGCAGAGCCTTGTTGTATATCCAATGTACCATCTAACTCCTCAGGAAAACAAATTCCAAAATTCTTATCCAACAGTTCAGAGTTCATCATTTTGGTCCTATAACAGATTAATATTAGATTATATTTATTCGAGTTACACAAAGAATGATAAATGTTTATTTCTTTCCATTACAGTTTCATTTCTTACATTTCTTATCAATCTTATCATCTCCTCAATCATAAACTCCTCCATTCTCAAGTTTGCTATATCTACAAACTCCTCCATCTCCATCAATTGC
>JABVXV010000244.1:0-75975 GCA_013365325.1 Dipetalonema caudispina | reverse complement strand
ATTTCTTTCCATTACAGTTTCATTTCTTACATTTCTTATCAATCTTATCATCTCCTCAATCATAAACTCCTCCATTCTCAAGTTTGCTATATCTACAAACTCCTCCATCTCCATCAATTGCGAATCTCACCCAAGGTCACAATTGTCCAACTAATATGCATGACCTTTGAGACAGACGTTTGCATCCTCATCCCATATTCCGAGCTGTGAAAAAAAGACATCCTAAAGCTAGCTTACTAAATGATCAAACTTCCTGCTAGAATTCTTGATTGTATTATCAATAAGGACTTTCGTAGTGTAAATTTAGTGGTACACTGTTAATTAATTCAATAATGACCAATACTAACAAGATTATAATGATTAGATATTCATAATTCACTATATTTACTTTCAAAAAGGATTATCAAAATATTCTCATCATAAATTTAAGTAAGATAAATTTTAGTATCAAAGATGAAATACACTTTTATCACATCCAATCATGCAATTACTATTTCTCATTCCACTATACAATCCTGAAAATACCACATATTCCTAATCTGATCTATCGGTGATAAAGAGTTTAATGAAATTGTACGGTATAATCACATCAAAAGTTGTCAACACTTGAACATCAAATTTCCGATTTATTACATTTGAATAGTTCATATTTTATCAATCATAGCATTCTTTAATCTTCACTATGATAGTTTCAAATTGATAAATGATAATTGATAAAATTTGACAAATTTCACCATATACAATTGACAAATAAAATGTAAGCAATCAAAATTTTCAATTACCAATTATTCATTATGGATCATTCATCATCTTATTTTCATATGCAAAAATTTATCCATTTACAATTATCATTTAATAAAATTGAAAAATAAAAATAGACATGAATATCATCAAATTGATAATCGAATGTTAATCATTTATTTCATCTAAAATATAACATTGAATTAATCAATTCTTCCTGTGATTAATATTGCTATAATTTTATTTCATTGATATTAATTTATTCGAATTTATCTATTAAATTTCACTATTTTCCTTTTGATTTTTTGCATCGTTAACATTAATTTATTCATTAAAATTCAGTAGTACTTTTTAATAGTTTATTCAATAGCATTACTATTTTTTCATTCCTATACTAACAGATAGGTTGAATGCTTTCTAAGCTTTATATTGTTATCAAACTTCATTTTTTTTTTTTTTTTTTTACTAAATCCAAAATGTCCCCCCCCCCCTCCCCTGATAATATCATAGCTAAATGCCAGTCTAAATGTATACATAAACTATCAAATTGTCTTTTCATTCATTTAATTCGATCCAATGTATGTGTGTATGTGTGTGTATGTGTATGTATGTGTGTGTATGTGTGTATGTGTGTGTATGTTTTGTATTGTTTTAATTAATCTCAAAATAAATGTTTGGTATTTTTATTGTTTTAAAATACAACAATTTATATGTATGAACTCTATGCTTGCAATATTACATTAACAATTTATGTCAAAAAAAAAAGAAAAAGCTATCAAACGATATGAATTATGTAAGTATTCCATTTCTGTAAAAAAAAGTAATGCATAAATATATATATATGTTTTGCATATTTTAATAAATTAATGAATGTTAAATAATTTTGAATGATATCATTAATATTAGCAGTAATAATTAAAGTTTATTAGTAAAATACTTCATTATTGTTTCAAGTAAATGTTGTTTACTTTGATAAGCAATGAGTCATTGTTGACTAAAACATGTGCTATACATTGATAATTTCATAGTGATAAATCAATTTTTATTGATGATAATTTTCGTCAACGATATCTCAAAAATCTTGAACAAAGATTAAAAATTCTTTACCACAATTTGAAATTTAAATGAATAAGTAATTTTAATGCCTAATTTTCTATATTATATGCTATTTTTTAGCCATACAAAAGTAAAATGTATCCAAAGAAGATTATACTTTAACTTCATGAAATTTTTTCACGTGTTTCACGTAATTTATATCTGATATTTATTTGAGCAAAAAAAATTATCAAAATTAATATTACTTCGTTGTATTTCTTCGTAAAGTAATGATTATGTTCATTAATGGTTGTAATTAACTCAAGTTAACTGGAAACATTTGGAAAAGCCAATTTTCTACCAAAAGTTTTTTTTTAAAAATATTCCGATCAGAGATAAATAATATTTTTTTTTATTGTCATTGCGATGTTTTTTGTCTCACTCTTCTTAGCTAATATATTCAATTATTGCAATATCAGCTAATTATTTGGAGTCCATTACTATAAAAATACATTTTATAGAAATAAATATAAATGAATTAATATATGTATTCTAAATTAAGAAGTCCATGATGCCTTAATTAGTTAGTCAAAATTTTTTTGTTAATAAAAATTGATGACAATTTCATTAATGTCGATTTTGAGTTCATTTCTTGCCGCATAACTTCATATTGGTTTATAGGTATATCTTCCAGGTCATTCTGATCAATGGCTACTTTTACCATCCTATAAATTTTTATCAAGCAATAATTCAACATTTCGATGACTATTTTGTTATTCTGTATATATCTGATACGGAATTCATCATTATCAGCTAAAGTAAAATCTACTTTCAATTATGGAGAATTTGTGGAGGAAATTTCGTAAAATTTCTTAAAGAATTGAAATCGATTAATTGAATTTTACAAACATTCTCAACTTTAAACCTTTTAAGTATTCTCAACTTTAAACCTTTTAAGTATAAGTTCAAAATTTTCTCAGAACCAGTTTGAAAAAGAAATGCTTATTGAAAGCATTAAATTATGCTATCATTACAACTCCCTTTTAAACATCTTAATGATATTTTTAATGTTAACATTTCTAAAATAACTAAATTATTACGATTACATCATCGTTGCAAAAGCATCAATGATAGTATTAGGAAGAGTGGTGCATTACTGATAACGATGATGGCCAATTTTCCTTATCACTTCAATCATTGAAACACAAAGAACTCATTAATAGGAAAATCTAATGTTTTATAACTTTCTCAGAGCTCCAATATTTATATTACTGTTTTTTTTTTTTCATCTTCTCCCCATCCTTTTATTCTCAATAATTTATTTTATCATATTTATTATCACTATTGTTATAAATAAAAATTAAAATTATATAGTACATTTTTTTTTCTTTCATTTTTTTTTTTTTTGTAATATTCTACTATAATTACATAGTCTTTTCATATAAAACAATATTAAAAGATAGGAAATGAATTATTTTTAACATCAATTATTACTTTTTTTTTTTTTTTTTGCATTTTTATATTATGCATCCTTCTTTGGTTTCAAAATTATACTCAATTGATGATTGAAAAATTAAACGGCTAGTGAATTTTTGAAAATTTGACAATTTTCTGCAGCTTTGGAATGTTGTAGTAATTTTTGCCATCATTTATTACGACATTTTAACATTCCATATTTACATTTTAGAATGAATGCGATATTTACATCAATTAAAGGGTTAAATTATCATTACATATTACCTTTTCCCTCTTTTTTTTCAGGATTACAAGCTGTATTTAATTGAGGCTTAATAAAATTCAACAAAGTTATAAATCTCTACTTATTATAAAGTGACCTGTGTAAAAAATTTTTGCACTTTTCGTTTTTTGCATTTTTCAGTTTTTACACTTTTCCCCTCTTCATATCGCAAATTTTGTATTCGTTTGGTAATTCAATATACATATATAATTTAGCTTTTGGATTTCATCAAATGAATTCGAATATTAAATTTTTTTTCTTTTTAATTATTGGAATATCACTGATATCAAACCAATATCGTCTGATATAGACAATACTGAAATTCTTTAGGTGCTTTTACGACAGAAAAGCTTCAGTGGAGCGCTATTATCCACTGAAAAAAGAAAAAAAAAAAAGCTATTATGATCCACTCAAAGATCGATCGATCAATTAATTATGCAATTGCAATTATTGCATATTTGAATTTCAAAAAAAAAAAAATTGTTATTTGCAATTGCGAACTCTTTCACAATGATCAATAATTATACCTGTAATTTTATTTGTAATTTTTTGTAACTTTGTAATTTTGACTTTAATTTCATTCTTTCACTCTTAGTTTTTTTCTTTTCTTTTCTTTTCTTTTGCTGGTGGGAGTATAAGTTTTGCAGTCATAGAATAAAAATTTTTTAAAATTCCTAAAGCACGGTTGTATTACTTTTTCATTAACTTGAATCAATGATGGATTTCCTACTTTCAACATATGTACCTTTGATCCCATTTATTGCTAATATATCATCGATTACGAGAAATGATATGCTGGCAGATTGCCAAAATAATGGGATGACGTTGGTAATAAAAATGGCTATTTTATTTTTACTATGTCGTATAATTTCAAATGCTAAACTATTGAATATGTATTTTGGGATATTTGTTCAACATTCAAGCATTTCAAATTTTCAATTCCAACAGGAAAAATACGATTTGCATTCATTTCAAATTGGATGAAACATAGATGATAATGAAAATTTTTTAATTATTAAAACTGATTTGAAAATCATAATTATTTGATAATGGAGTATATAATAATGGTATCATTTTCTTTACTAATATACTAATATTACTTCTTTTAAAGTATAATGTATTCGTAATTTCTTGAAGATATGAATTTTTCAAAGTGAAAAATATGAATTAATTAAGTCATTAACCATTTCATTAATCATTTATTCAGATCAATTATCAATGGTACATTGGGTACATTAATTTTTTTTTTTTTGATTGAAACGTAAGATGAAAATTTTCTGCAATGAACATTACTATTTTGCACGAGTTAATGTTATCAAATTGATAAGATATAAAATTCTTCTTGTTTGTTTCATTTCTTTCATTCATAATGTTAATTGTTACATTTGCTAATGAAATAACCTTCAATGTGTTGAAATTTTATAAAATGCAATGTTTCATGCTAAAATATTACAATTATTATCGAAACATTTCCATTTCAATATTAACTTAAATATTTTAAAATTTGAAAATTTTCTTCCCCAACTACATTTTTGATGTTAGACTACTTTGATAGTCTCACTTTTTCATCCTAATTTTTTTGCCGCTTCATAAATTAGCGATTTTATTTTGATAATTAAAAATTCAGAAATAATGTGAAATATGCTTTAACACAGTTACATATGTATTTTTTTAAGAATGCAAATGTTAGGTAAAAAAAATTTATCAATAGATAAGGATGAATCTGTATGGTTTCCTAATGATTTTAGATGATTTATTTATTTACAATAAACTCTTACCACTGTAATTATTACTCATTTTCATTATTAAAGAACAGATTAATAGGCCTTATGATAATATAAACAACTTCAATCTGTTTAATTTTGCAATGATATGATATTATCCCTTATTTTCTTTTATTAAAATCCATGCTTTCATCTTTTTCACATATTTTGTTAAGTATAATTATCGAAAATTGAAACAACAACAACAAAGAAAGGAAAAAAAAAATGAAACGAAAAGAAATATTTCAAAAATTATTTTTTCTAAAATTTCAAAAATTTTCATCATTTTTCAAAAATTTTCATCTTATTTACTAATACATAATATTTTTGTACTATAAATCATAGAAACTGATAAAAATGATACAATGTTAATAAATTCTAAAATTCTAACTGAAATAATTATAACAAAATATTTATCACGTTTGAAGAGTTTTTTTTGGACTTTTTGATTATATGTTGAAAATGGATATTAATTGAATCATTAGAGGTATACTGTTGATAGGATAACGGGAAGATGAATATGAATTATCTTTTTTGTATGTACTACTACTTTCATATTCTTTTCAGTAAGCGTTATATTTCTTCTTATTAAGGTTAATTAGGAATTGTCACATTTTACGGATGAAATTCAAAAATGGCAAAATGAATTAAAATTTGCTTAGATTATGAATTCAAATCGGTGCATTTATTTGCTGATTGTCTGAGTAATAAATATTTGATTAATTTATTACTGGCATTAAGTTAGTAAGTTATGTGAAGTTAATTGTTCGATTGAAAAGAAATTGGCTATTATAGAACAAGCAATTAATTAATTACATTTAATTGATAAATTTAACTTGTTGTTTACTTATATGCTTTTAGTTCATTCCATATGTAATCATTGCTCATTACCTTAGCACTAAATTTAACTATTTTTATGGTTAATTAATGTTAGAACTTGTTTACTAATACTAATTAATCAGTTTGAATTCAACCATTATAGCGAAAGTAGAAAAAGAGATAATCATGAATACTTGATTCATGATTATCACTTTTTTCATGAAAAAAAAAAATTAAAAAAGATTAAAATTAAAAAAAATTTAAAAAAATTATTTAAAAATACTTGGAGTGTTTTTTTCACAGCTGAATGTTTTAAATCGATAAGTTGTTTTTTTCAATATATGAATTTAAAAAATCAAAGTCCATAACAAAAACTTTATCCCATGACTGAGAGTTTCAAAATGATGAGTTGTTTTTTTTTTTTCAAATATGAATTTTAAAAAAATGAATGTTCATAACAAAAAAACGCTCGGCAGTTTAGTTAAGTCTTTATAATTTGTTCTTTTTGTTTGATTTGTTGCCGAATGTTATCAAATTCACTGTAACTTCCAACGTAAAAAGTTCCTTCGTCTGTTTTGTAAACAAATAAATAAGTAAATAAATAAACAATAAAGTAATTGCCGATAATTGACATTAACTTATATTTTCTATTATTGTTTATTTGTAATTTTTTCAAACATATCAAATAGTAATTATTTGTCGAAAAGTTGTAGTTTTATCACAAATTCCATGTTTCTTCCATATTTGACAAAATGTAATTTATTCCTATCTTCTCACCTGTCCATCTATTTCTATCTGTTATATATTTGTCATAATTCAAAAAATTTATTCAAATAAATTGTTTTATATTTTACTAATTTTCATTTCTAAATTGATCAATTTTGGTAATTTCAGTTTACCAAAATGAATAATTGATATGATAGAGAATCGTTAGCTGCATCATATTGTTAAAATTTTCATCTGCAGTATTCTATTTCAGATTGTTTACGAGTTTTTGTTTTTTTTTTTTTTTTTTTTTCTGAGAGGTTTGAAAAAAAATTTGACAAGTTTTTCAAAAAATAGCAAGTGAATTTAACATGGGTTTACCACCGTATTTATTATCTCTATCGTTAGCTGCCTGTTTTAATGGAAATTTTCAACAAGCATATTTGCTATCTGTATTAAATCAGCCATATTTAGAAGTACAACAGGTATATATATTTTCTTGTTAGTCAAGTTTTTGAATTTTTTTCAAAAATTAAAAATGAAAATTAAAAAATTTCTTGTAAATAATTAATAATTTTTGTCATTATCAAATTTTAGTTCATTAATGAATCAACAATAGCACGATCAGGAAAATCGATTGATCCATTAGCATTGGATTTTCTTTGGTCGTTAATTAATGTAATGAATCCCATTTCTGGTATTGTTGGTCAAATGATTGCATATTTAATTTGTGATCGAATTGGCCGTCGTTGGACTGCTATCATTTCATGTATCATTGCTATTCCTGGTATGTATCATTGTAATATGATCAACATTTTATTTTACGATTTGATCAAATGATTATTTCCTGAATATAATTGCATACTCTTTTTCAGCATTATTACTTTCATTGTTAACACAATTATGTTTCCCTTATTACGAAACATTGATAATTGGTCGTTTTTTGTGGGGTACAGCGAATGGTATTGCAATTGTTGTACAAACTGTTTGGGTTGTAGAAAGTGCATCAGCGATACAGCGAGGATTTGTTAATTCTTGGCAGGAACTAATTTCTACAATTGGTCAGCTCTCATTTCTATTTCAATGTTGTGATTTTCAAAAAAAAAAAAAAAAAAAAGATTCAGGAGCATATCACTAAAAAATCTTTGTTTTGAACTACAATTGTTGACAAATTTTCAGCTATTCTTTTCTTCTTCCTTCTCTCTCTCTCTCTCTCTTTCTTCCTTAATTCATCAAATGCAAAATTGGTTTCAATACTCTTCAAAAGTAACAGAAATAAGCCTATCATAAAGTAAGCAATTCTACTAACACATCTTTAAAACATTTCAATGCTATGATATGTTAGCATTATGATACTGAAAGTATCCGAACCTCTTTTAAAACTTCTTAAAATATTCCATAGTTTTAAACTTTTCAACTTTGACATTAATCATAAAGTGCAATGAGCCAAATGTCATCTTTTTTTTTCTTTCACAATTTCAAACAAATATAACAAAAAAAAAAAAAGACAAAGTATTAAATGATTGTTTAAAAAATATTGAAATACTTATAAAACTAGTTATTTAGTATTGAAATATTTTAAATGTATTATGATAATTACAGGTAATTTATTAACACAATTAATTGGACTACCATTATCCGCACCCGAAATATGGCCATTTATATTTTCAGTACCACTTGCTATTTCGATCATCTCTTTGATCGCTTTTATCCTAATGCATGAATCACCCCAATATTCATTAATGTTCTCTCATAATCGTCAAGAAGTATATTCATTTTTTTTTTTTTGAACTTAATTTTATAATAATTACAAAAAAATAATTTAATTATTTTAAAAGATTTAATGCTCTATTCAATCTAATTAATCTTTGAGTATATTTCCATTTTTTTTTCTTTTTTTGCATTAAAATTTTTTGTTCTGATTTTTTACGCTACAAAAAAAAAAAATGAACAAATTTTATATTCTAATTCTAAAATTTTGCAAATTAATTGATTTAAATATGGGAATAAATTTAAAACAAAAAGAATTGAATTTAATAAAAAAAAAAATTAGAAAGTATATTTAAAATGAATTTCTTGTAGGCTGCACTTGCAATTCGTGCCTATCATGGCTTAAAAAGTGATATTGAAATTGATGAACAAATAATAAAATATGAAGAGGATGGTCAAAGAAAGGAAAAGCAAGAAAAAAATATGAATAATAAAAGACAACCAAATGGTTTAGAAATTATGTTTATGCCATGGAAAGCAAATGATTCACTTTCGATCGTTATACGATTTGGTGCTTGGATTGGTATTATGGTTAAAGTAAATTTAATTATTCATCGTTTTTTAATTTTAGTAAAATTTATATATTCAATTTTAATTTTTTATCAATTATGTCTTTTTTTTTTTTTTTTTTTCAAATAAAAGTATAAATTTTGAAGATTTAAAATAAATTTCAAATTTAAAATTAGTTTAATTACAATTTGTAAAATGTTTCAGATTGCATATGTATTTACGGGAGCACGTGTTATTCGATCATTTAATACATTTATTTATCATGATTTAGGCAAATGGCCAAAACTATTTTCACAGGTCTTGGAGATTTAATTTTATTTAGAAAAAAAAAAAAAAAAAAACGAGGATTATTGATAGAGTAGAGTTAATATATTATCAGGATATTTAACATTGTTACGTTTTCAACGTAAGTGATTGACGTAATACTTCAAATTCTTTTAAGAAAAAAAAAAGAAGGAAAAAAATGAAGCTGTGAATTGATATATTTTTCATTATTTAAAATTTGCTAAATTATATTATTCCACTGTGATTTTTACTTCCACTACACATTAAGATATATGAAAATAAATGATTAAATAAGTTTTTTCGATTTAGAAAGAAGGAAAGATGTCATTTATAAGAACTATCGGGATAACATTGAACTCTTAATTGATATTTTCAGATTGAGGAAATTGTTTGTTTTTTTTTTTTTTTTTTTTCTAGATGCAATTTTCTAAATTACGGAATATTGATTTAATAATGTGTTTATTGATTAATTGAGAAATATTTTTTCAAGTGTTATTTTTAAATGAAATATTTGCAGTGGGGTTCATTAGCTAATACAATTATCAGATTACCTCTAGCAGTGATACCAATATTTATCATTGAACGTGTTGGACGACGACCAATGTTGATCATATCTGAATTTGTAACCATATTAGCTCTCTCCATGATAATGGTTTCCATTGTAATTGGTGAAGCAGCTAAGGTAACATTTTTAATATATGCAAATATTTCATACAATATAATTTACTTGTTGAGATTTTCGGAATTATGTTTGTTATTAAACTAAATTTGTTAATTTTGAATTTCAATTTGCATTGAATTCTCTTAAAAATCATTATAATTTAGCTTGGAACACTAACAGGTGTATCGATCACACTATTTGCAACATCACTTGGTATTGGTTCCATATCAAGATTTTATTCAGCTGAATTAGTACCAAAAAGTATGATACTTCGAACGGTCACCATTCTATCATTAATCGAATCATTTACTAAAATAGGTTTAGATTTTGGATTTTATCCACTTGCAACAACCACTAGTGGATATTCATTCTTAATTTTTATTCTTCCATCCATTGTATTTTTTATCCTTATAATCCTTTATTGTCCTGAAACGAAGAAACGATCGGTGAATGAGATTCTTAATGAAATTGCATGGAAACATGATATTGATATCGAATTTAAAGTATAATTTCGAAGAGGATTTTCAAGAAATTATTGTCTACTCAAATCTGATTGAATATCAATGATATTAGAATGTAATAAGAAAAAGTAAGAGAAAAACGGAGAAACTCTCCAATCGAAAAGATGATCTATGAAGAAATTTGGAAGCATTTCAGTTTTTTTCTTTTTCTCTGAAATTCAATAAAACTATATAACAATTTTAATTTTAACGCATATACATATTGGTATTATTCTTATCATTGATAATGTTGATATCTTTTTGTTATTATTAATTATGCTTTAAGGTTACACTTGACTGTGTCAATTTTCAAAAATTGATCAATTTTTTGCAGTTTATCACAATTACAATTGTACAATTAATGGCTTATCACTGCAAACAAATTTCATAAGCACAAATTTTGTTTTGAATAAAGGAATTTAAAGGAATTGCTTACGAAACAGTATTTGCTGGCTAACAAATTGAAAATGAAATCAACTAAATGTCAATTTTCATTACCCGCTTTACTCACTTTACTCACTTTATTCATTTCATCACTCACTTTGAAATTGGAATTATAGTGCTTTAAAAAAATGGTACAATCATATTCTTACCTATTATGCTTAATTTTCTCTCTTAAATTTTGGATAGATAAAGAGCAAATCAAAAGTCTTTGATTTCTGCACTGAAAAACGAACAGTTCTATCAGTTAGCAGTAAAGTTCATAATTTGAAAATTAGTGGTAGATTGTTTCCTTAAATCTCAAAATAAAATTAAAAAATTATGCACCATAGATGAAATATTCAATAACTGAATGATTAAAAAGTGTTTCTTAGGGAATATATTTGGAGATGATATGCATAGATCTGAAATATATTTTATTCCTAAAAATTTACAGGAACATGAAAATAACTTGAATTATAGGAAGATAATTTGATATATCATTTATCATAATATCTGATATTACTCTTTGCGCTCATCAATATTCAAATAATTAATCGAAATAAACGAATGGTTATTGAAAAATCATTTTGACCTAAATTTGAACTTTGAAGTTTATGTCTTTCCATACCCTATGGTTTCAATATTAATTTATCACTGATGCAATTGTTCTTTTGCTGTTGAAATATTTGTCTTTTCTTGCAACAATTCCTGCGATTCGCTTAATTTCTTTCCATTTTATTGCTTGTGTAAAATTTCACAAAATTCGTACTTATTTACTTCCTACTTTTAAATTGAACTTCCAATTTACATATCCTTTCAAAGATGGCAAAATCCGTTCGCTCTAATCTTTATTTGAAAATTTCCATTTTTATTTGAATTTTCTTTTCCAAATTTTACGAAATTTAATGATTCCGCCCTCCTCATCTTTTTCCAATATTTAAGAAGATATAATCATATAGTGATCAGTGTGTAAGTGGACAAAAACTGATAAATTTCCTTATCATATGCACTTATCACATGATTAAATCTCAAATTATGAAAATTTTAACATCTGATAACATCTTATCATCGTCATTTCCATAATATATTAATCTTTCAAATTTTCGTACCATTATTTTAGATGAATTGAAAGCTTATTTTGATATGGTTTCTTTCACTTAACTTATTGCTATTCTTTCAACTTAAGCTATCAGCAATGCAACATACGATCAATACAACAAGAACATATCTAATTAATCAATTTTTTGTAAGCTCATAATGCTTCGGGATCTGGATTAGGAGTTTTTTGTGTATAATTCTTTGCTACTTTAGTTATTCTGTTACTTATTAATTTAGTTATAATTTACAAAAAAAAAAAAAAAAAAAATCAATATAAATACAAGCGATTTAAATTAATTAATTAATTTCACTTTTGTTTTCCATTCTAATTTAAACATAAAATATCCCATTATAGCACCCTATTTAGTATGTAAATATTTCATACGATAATATATCCTTCGTTGGAAGACTTTGGATCAATCTGTTATATTCAATAATTGATAATATCAATAATCCATTCCTGTTACCTTATAGGTATTTCATATGATACCCTGCTTTCTACTTCATTTTCCACCACAACATTATTTGATATTTATATTTTAGGGCACGATCATTACCATTATATGTATCAGAACCAGTGGATATTGTTGACTGTTTCGCTTAATGAGGAAACTTTGCATAGTGAACCATTTTTTCCCAAAAGTTACTAAATTATCTCATCATAGTAAATTCCTATTATTACCCAATACTATTGTTACTAATTATGATTGAATGTTAGTAATATCATTAACAACAGATAGGTTAATTAATAACATGCAATTGAAGTAATTAACTTGAAAAGGATATTTTCGCATGTGATTATTACGATTTTCTTTTACTACATAGCTTTAAATGGTAAGTAACGCTGTATGTATCATTATGAAGAAAATAATGATTATTGAGCAGAAGATACCGTATCACTTGCTATTTAATCTAAATCAAATTAACTGTCTGATTTTAGATTACTACAATGGCAAATGCCAATTCTTAACCTTTATTTTTCTGATTAAGCTGTAAATCGATCAATAAATATAATTTGAAAAATTATAAAAATTTCATTTCAACTAAGTTTTGATTTGTTTTCATGAACTCACTGATGACAAAATTATGGCAACGAAACAATTCCTATTCTACATTTCTTTTTTGTTTTTAATTTTCAAAATTAACTCTTCCATCCGAAATGAATTTTGATACTGAACAATTCGATGAAAGTGATAGAAAAGTCCTGTCTGCATTTAGAGCAATTGCTGCTAAAAAATTTGCATGGATTCCTGAAATGCTGGAACTACAAACAGAATCAGCTAATCAAGTAACAAAAATTAAAAATAAAAAGATGAATTAAACGTCTGTGAACAATATCTAAAAAATATTAAAGGTCCTCATCATCCGTTTAAAAAAAAAAAAAAAAAAAAAAGTATCAAAGGTTTAAATTGGGTACTTGATGAAATTGACAGTTAGTCAGATTTTTTTTTTCATTTTGAATATCTTGTCAACTTGCTGATAAATTACACATAATTCTCGAATTATATTAATTAATTGTTTGATTGAGTAAGATTAGTATTTATATTATTTAGCTAATTTTAATAATTCAGACTATATTGCTAGGCCAAATATGATGGATTGGATTCGTTACCTCCTACAAATCTTTTTATGAAATTAAATATTTGAACTGTTTGAAAAGTTAGTTTGTTGAGTCATTCAACAGCAACCATCAAATGAATGGTTTGCTTATGCTAATGACCACAATGATTGATTGAAGCTAAATTAAAAATGTCTCCAAAGAGGCATAAAACTGGCGTTATGCATTTCAAGTTATTTTTATCTGCTGACCTTTTACCATTGGTTAATGTAGAAGTGAAAATTTGACCAATTTCAAATGACCAAATGGACAAGAAATAGTCCGATAACTGGACAGTCATACAATATCGCAACCATCGATACTTTATACTTTTCTGTCTAATATATTCCTTCGTAACATAACTTAGGTTAGCACCTTTAGAGTGTAACATATCCACCAAAGTTTGAACAAAGGACACCATGCCATCATTCCATTAACTTTGTATCTGATAACTTTGTCATACGATATCATAAAAAGGAAACATTTTCTTGAAATTTAAAAATATTAAATATAATCAATACCTATGGTTAGATTAGCAGTAATGTGATAATTAAGCTACCTTAAACGATAAAATTGAGATTTCAGTGTTTATAATTGGATAAAAACAAGGTTATAGGTTGTATAAGAAGTTTTTAGCATTATTGGGGTAGATAGAAAAATACAAATCTCTTTATTTTACTTTGTTCTTCGGGATTTTAAAGACTAGGAACAGTTATTGAGAATTGGAAATTAAATACTCTTTTGAATTCTTTATACAGCTAGTAAATTTTCAAATTTTAACCTACAAAGATAGAAATATGGCGAATGCTTGATAGAAATCAAAGAAAATTGTTGCATATCTATTGGTAAACTAGTCCCATATTGTTATCAATAATAGAAATGATTAATTGGAATTTATCAAATATTGAAAACAAAAGAAGAAAGCAAAAAAACAAAAAAAAAAAAAAAGGAAATTGCAAAACAAAGAATCAATAAAAAATTTGAAATTTATTGAATTATGCTTAAAAATTATCTTTTATTAAGAATACGATTAATATTTTAATAGTTGAACTTTTAAATAATTAGGATAGTAAAAGTTAAAGAAACTTACATTGGTTCTTCTTTTTGTTTTCTTGAATTTATTCATATATTTTTCATACTTTGAATTTTTCCGGATCAGAAATTTCTGACAGTAAATAAGTCAACCTTTCGTAATAACTAAGAAAATTATTTGTATTTACATTTTCACAAATAACATATTTTCAAATATACATTCATTGACAAAAATATGAATGAATTCAAAATTGATGTAATTATTAATCCTATAAACTTTAACATTTAAAAAAAAAAATTAAATGTTTAGTTTGATTTCCTCCAATTTCATCCAATTTATTTATCCATTCTTTTTATTAACAGATGAAAAAACAAATTTTATTTTATACATTTTAGGATTAAATTCCAAAAAAAAAAAAAAAAAAGAAAACCTATGAATTAGATGATACATTTAATCTGTCTTATATAAAATAATAGCAATTCTAGCATAAATAAGATGTGCATAAAAGGTGCATTCAATATGTGATCCAAAATTTCTTCCAACTATACAATGCCAAAATGGTCCTGTTATTTCATCGAAATGTTTTTTGATAGATGAAGCAACTTCATTTTCTGTTGAGCAATGATTTAATGCTCGTTTTGCAACCTAAATTTAATTTTTGTTTTTTAACCTGCATGAATAGAAAGATTTATTTCATTTATTTTTATCAATTTAATATTGTTAATAATCAATTTTTGAAAATTTATTTTAATTTTTGTTAAGTTAAAAATTAATTTCTAAATACATATAAATAGCTTTAGGAGAATTATATTCCTACAATTGTTAAACAATTAATATATGTAAATCTTTTTAGAATTCAATTATTTCATCCTAATAATAACTTTCAATGTTTAACATTTTACTAACCTCTTTAACAATTTCCTGTAATTTCTCATCGAAATTTGTTGAACGTATTGTAATTTCCGGTGGTCGAAATACTTTTGCTGTAACAGCATTATGCCATCGTCGTGATTGCCGTCTAGAAAGCAAAACCATCACGTAAAAGTGTGATGAAGTTAAAATAAAATTTTAGTGGAAGATTAATTGCAAATGTTTCAGTAAACATTCACATCGCACTCATCTGTTTAGCTTAGCAAATTTATTATCATCGTGTAGCAATTCATTGGGTAAAAAAAAATTAAGATTAATTATTTTTTGATTACTTAAATTTAGACAAAATGCTCTTTTCATTTTTCTTTTCCATCAATTACAATCTTTAATGATATTTCTTGGATATGTTGTAAAGTTAATAGTTCTGTTGCCGTTTTTTCCACTTTTTTTTTTTCTTTTGTTTTTTTTATTTTTTGCTGTTTTGATTGATTTTGAAAAGAGATAAGAGAGTGAAACTAATTGACATTTCTGATATTTTAAGAGACAAAAAAGTTTGTCGTATTGATTGGAAATGAAGTGCAAACCTGAGTTGGCTAAATCGCTGCCTAGTGAACATAATTTAGATGCTTTGTATGAAATGAGAAATAACAATAAAATCGATGCTATTCAAATTAATATTCATCGATATGCGTAATTCCCATCTTTTTCATTGCTAATTTATATGCTTCATTTAACATAAAATAAATTGTCCAAATAATATTCAAAAATTATGGAAATTAAATTTAAACAATAAATCCAAGATGTAAATCAATCACCTGCAAATTTGATATGAACAACGAAGTAAAAATATTGCAATAGATTCGAGAAGGATTTTCTTTTTTTTTTTTTTTTTTTTCTTTTAAGAATAAAATATTTGAAATTTAATGAAAACAATTTTGATCACTGAGAATGATATGGTTAACAATGTATGACGAATACATTTGCTAAAGCCATACAAAGAAATGTTAATAGTGGCCTTACTTTTTTCTCAAAAATTAGACTAGTTATATTGCACAAATTGGACTAGTTCGTAGCTTAAAGGTCACCATTATTTTACTCTTACTCAGGAAATAGTTCAATTCATATTTCATTGCTCTTATTGCAATTCCGAAACTGATAAACTTTCACTTCATCTCTGATAATCTGTTTCAATCTTTCTTTTTTTTTTTGTTTTGTTTTGTTTTATTTTATTTTCATTAACAGTAAATTTTTTAGAAATTTAGATTGATTGATAGTTGAAAAGGAAAAGAAAAAAAGAAACTGCAACTTTTTTTTTTTTTTTTTCAACAAGGAATTAGTAAATCGTTGAAGTTAGAAAAGAAATAATTAAAAAGATTATGGATAGCATTACTATTGTCTATGAAGTTATTTGTGAAAAGTTTTTTTTTTTTTTTTTTAATTATTCTACATCATATTTTAGTCTTATCAAATGAGAATTGTTAATGTTGAGTATAGGAAAGGTTAAATATAGCATATCTATCTGAAATTCAGCTGAGTTTCTTTTTTTTTTTTCTTTTTTTCTTTTGCTTTAGCAATTTGAAATTTTCCTTCTTTCTCTTTTGTTTTAGGGAAATTTCCAAGTATAGTTGAATTAAACTTCTGTCATTTTCCTTATCAGATTATTAGTTGCTAACACTTCCTACTGATTATCTAATTTTAAATTACTAATGAAGCTTAAATGTTGGATGTAAACATCAACAATATCATCCCATTTCGACATTCAAAATTCATTCAATTAAATTATTTACGCAGTAAAATGCATCGATTTCTATGAGCACAATGGAATGAAATGCAATGAGTAATTGTATTAGTTTGAATCAAATCCATAAAAATATTTTAAAATGCGGATTGTTGCTTCTTTATAATCACTTGATATGTAGCAATCATTCGAATCATTTTATTAATGATAAAATTAGTATCAGTGCATTTATTGCAATGATACAATTGTTGTTATTAATATTGATCTTTCAATTACTTGGAATGTCATTTATGTTAGCAATTGTTAAATAAAGGTAAAATATAGAATGATAAAAGTAAATTTTAATATTGAAAAATCTAAAGTAATGGTATTTTCTGAAGATATCAATCATCTTTTCCGTATATACTCATATATTTCAGATAGGAAGAGCAAGATTTATTCATTTCAGATAGAACTAATCGAGAAATATTGCAATAATGACAAGGAATTATCGTTGTTCTATTCGGATAATATCCCAGAATTTAGTAAAATACAAAAATGTGCATGAAAAAACACAAAGAGATGGAGGAACGAACAAAACTGATCAAATCATTTGGAAGAAATAAATTAAACAAATATATGGGGATGTAATGAGAGCTAATAAATAATAAGTTAAGCTAAGTCAATGCTTTCTAGAACAGGCCGCTCATCCATCATAAAATCTATTACTTCCTCAAATTTCAACATTTATTTTTTGCACTTTAACAGAAAAATAATAACGAATTTGTTTTTTCGACTAATTTATATACCAGAACTGAAGATCACATATTACAGATTTCAATGAAAAATGCTGCATGATTTTAAAAATATTGATTTTGGTATATTTTGATTCTACTTCACTTATTTGTTCTACGCTGATAATTCTATAATTCCTGCGCTTATTTCTTAATCATCTTTTGCATTCTTTCTCTGAAAGATCTTGTCGATCAAAAATCTATAACTTAGAGAAATAAAACAAATTAATGGTACTACGATTACGAGTACTCAAATTTATATTTTTAATATAGTACAAACATATAGAAGCAGACATCAATCGTCAAAGCCTGAGTTAAGTCAGATGCAGAATAAATCAATCACTTTACATCTATTGCTTGCTAAATCGTTCAAAAATCAAGCAATCAAAGTGTCAAATTTTTTTAGAGAAGGTATGTCAACTGAACCACCATTGAATTTTAGTTGTTTTCTTTTTCAAAAATAAATTTCGAAATTTCATCTAATTACAATTTCTTTGGTTGATTTTTAGTTTTTAGTTAGTAGCATAAAAATTGATTTTTCCATCCTGAAAATAAGTAACCTTCCAAAAGAACTGGTTACATTGATTTAAATAACATTATACAGTAATATTCCTTTAAAAAAAAATGAAAAAAAAAAAATTCAAGACTGCATATCACAAGAACTAAATGAAATATTGAAGAGCTGTTGTTGAAGATGATGAATTATGCGACGCATTTCTTCGATTGCACTAGCCTGTAAAGCTTAACTACATGAATAAAGCACTCTTTTTTTCTCGAAGAAAGCACATTCTTCAGCTTCAAGTGTTCAGCATTTGAAAAAAAAAGAACGATTAGGTATTATCTACACCTATGATTATAAGTGTAGGGGAATAATAAACCAGAGAGAAAATCGAGAAATGAATCTGAACTCATGAAAACATTATATTCTTATATAACCACAATGAAAGGATTCTATAATTTCAGATCGTATATGTCATGCTTTAATCTTTTGGCCAATGGACTATCGACTGCATGAATTTATGGAATTTTTGTACATTACAAAATTGAATGATAAGGTTTCAGGGTTCGTTTAAAGGTGACAGAAGGAGTACTTCAGTTATTTTTAGGTTCTACTAAATAAAAATTGTATTTTAAAAGTAAGCTTTAAGATTGTCACCTGCATTAGAATGTGATTCTTAGCCAATAGAAGAGTGGCAATCTTGGATAGTTTTCGTACCGATGAACCATTAGCATAGGGTAATATGAGTCTTAAATCGTCAAATGCTTCATTAAGATCATGCATACGGCAGCGTTCCCGCAAATTGATATTTAATCGAGTTGTTTGATTCATCGATTGAATGGAAGACATTTTCAGATTCTGAAATAATTTTTGCTATGGAAAAATAAAATTTCCCTTTTCCTAAATTTTTATAAAATACCTTCAAAAATTATATAGTAATAAAAAAAAAAGAAAAAAAAAAAAACTTACTTCCTTAGCAAGCACTTCCAAATTGAATTCTTCACTTACCGTAATCTTTCACTTTGCTAATATAGAATGATATTGGATATATGAATGCTTCAAACTGAGTCAAATGAATCAAATTGAATGTGACAACTTATTTAGAATATGAGGGAAGGCGGAGAGATCTCTTCTCTCATCTATAATGACAACATTCAAATTATGAGTGGCAGTTTTGCAAATGTTTCACAGTAAGCAAACGTCAAATATTCAGTTGTTAAAGGATCAAATATTTCAATATCTTCTCATTCATGAAACACATTTCTATTTGCAAACGTTAAACTTACGGTAGAATATGCAAATCTTCTTTTTACATATATGCTTACATGATCCATGTATAAACATGAAAGATCAACTATTGAAATATATGATTATGCAATATTGGTTAGAATGGAAATGTAACAAATATCACGGTAACTTGTTATCATGATATGCATTTTTGAATTTATGTATTTATCCATTATTTGAATTGAATACGAAAAAAAAAAAAAAAAAAAAAAAAAACCATTAAAAGTTTCCTGATCTAGTGGTACATTTCAACGTTGCAATACAGAAGAACAGATGTTACTAATACGCTTGAAAGCATCTATTTAAAATCTAATTTGGTCCAGTCAATAAATCGAAATACAAAGCAAGAGATTTAGTCATTGATAATAACCAAAGCAGTGATTTCTGATTCGTTGGAAAATCCTTAATTTATGTAAAAGGTAAGAGATAATTGAAGAAATCTTTGGCAGGATTTTTTTGGCATTTCTCGTCATCATAATTTCTGATCTATCTTTCAGGCATCAAAATAAATCACAGATCTATCAATTGAATCTTAAAGGCAAGAATGATACATTTACTAGGCTTTTTTCTTGCATACAAATCTTAACCTAACCTTAATGTTAGCAATGTCACAATCCTTCCTGACAATCTTTGTGACATTTGCATTTTCACACTTATAGCCTAAGCCTTTCTCATTTCGAAATTTCATTTTAAATTTTGGAGTTTATTTACAATTTTATCACTTAAAATTGTGAAAAGTCGCACTTTGAATTACCGCCTTTTGATTACTAAACTTCGTATACTTTAATCCTGTGCGTAACTCGAATTTTATATCTTCTAGTAATATCTTAGTTTTTTGTTATTGTATTTTATTGTGTTTATATGTTGTAATGAATGATGTTGCAGGTAATCTGTATGCCTAACAATGTTCTTCATTGATGATATGATCAAAATGATAAGTTCGACAGGTAGCGGAAGGAATGATTCGTTGTCGATAATGAATTCAATGGTACTTCATTTCACTCGGCGTGAATTGATTTTGGTCAATTTCTGGAAAACTGGAACAGTTCTTGGTTTGTTGCTTATTATTACCAAATTTATATTGTATAAGAAAGTTTATAGAATATAATATCACCTGTTATGTTGAATATTTCACATGTAAGATTATATGATTATTCCATTTGTTCATTTCTTGAAACGTGGATTGATCATCTGAAACGGACACTAGGCTTATATTATTATGCGTATGTGTGTGTGTGTGTGTGTGTGTGTGTGTGTGTGTGTGTGTGTGTGTGTGAAAACGAAGACCAGTAAGGTTTGAATGTCTAAGCAATGCAGTGAACAAAAATAAGCAAGATTTTTAGTTTTATATACGCGTCAATAAGATACAAAACTATTATAAATTACATGGAGATATAACACTTTGTTACCGTCATTTTGGCGAGATCGGCTAAGCTAATAATAAATGGTAATGGGTGTATCAATAAGGAACTTACCAAAATCGAATAGGTTATTGTAGCTATCGAAGCAACCATTACAGGTGATAAAAACAGCGGCTTCACTGTTTGGGTACGGAGAAGGAGAAGAGATGAAAATCTTCACCTTCACGAAATATCAACACTCCAACAGTGATATATCACCTATTGTGAAGAGCGAAATTTTCAATTTTGTCATTCTTCTCGTTGTGTAATATCAGAATACTACTCTTGCTGTTGGGAAAAAATTAGTAGCAATTAGGTGAATGCACTTCATCATCGCTTACGAAGAAGGCTTGTAGTTCAAATTTCTCGTCAGTTAGTGCAGAAAGAACATTTGGACTTGGATAAGGATAAATGAAACGAACGTAGGAATTGCTAATGGGGTAAAAGGACCCATTAATAGGTCTTCTGTGGTAAGTTCATTAGTGGCTATTGCGATTTTCACTGATAAGTTCACTTATCATTTCTTCTGTTAATCTTAATTTTCCATATTTTTTAATTTCAGGTCTGTCCGCATCTGTTCTTATTGTTTTCTTGTTAAGCGTCTTATATGAAGCAGTTAAAGGTACCTACTTCGCTGTTCAAATAAAAATATCTGAATAATTATATTTGTTCAGTACTCGGATTAATTATTTTATTCAAGCAGTAAGTAATAGAGATTTTTCATGGTTTCTGTCCACATAAATTATATACTTTCTGTCCTTCGAGCAGTTAAACTTTAGATATGTATCTGTTGTTGATGTTTGCTTTCCATATTCACAATGAAAATTCCATCTTATTGGGTTTTGGTATGTTTCACGAGTTCGTTTAAAGCTGCCGCAATATAACACTCTTTCAATGCACGCTTTACGGATTACTTAAACGGAAGAAATATTCATTATATAGAATTTCCTATGCATAAGAAATTACTTCTGTAGTAAATTTAATATTTCTACTTGCAGCTCTTCGCTTATACTTTGCTCGAAATCGTGCTGTTGAACGACAGAATCAGCGTATTCAGTCAAACATTGTTGTTCGAGAATCATCGGAACATGTAGACAGTGTGAGCACCGAAATGAATTCATATTCGCCTATTCTCAGATTTAGTGGGTAAGTTTACAGTTCCCGGTTGTAGTAGGAAATCAAAAATTTCTAGATTATCCGAGGATCGGTAGGAAGAATTATGTTTTCTTTTTAATGTGGTTTAGATTTGAAGGACTAGTCATGGTGAAAAGTGAAAAAATAATACGATTCTCAGTTTTCATTTACAAACCTTTTGATGAGCGATGATACTTATTGAGTTTTCGTGTGCATTTCACAGCACTACTTTGTATTTCGAGCATAGAAACTAGAAAGTGAACTGGTAATGACGAGTGAGCTGTTCAGCAAGAGAGTATCAATATAAAATTAAAATTTATGTAAGATTTTTCCGAGAAAGTACTAGATTTCCAAAAGAAACAAAGAAAGTTTAAATCGGATTTTAGTCAATTTAACTGACTAAAATCGCATAAGGTAATAAGTGACTTTCTTCTGCAACATTCTGTGTGACCCTACAGAACAAAAGAAGGCTTCCTTTATAAAGAATCTGCTAACAATTCTTGAGAATTTATTGTTGTATTTTGGTGATATTGTTGTAACACCTTTTTTAATAAGCACGGATGATTTGCAGACTTCGTGCATTGAAACAGATGTTCACGTTTTATCGAGTAGTGCAATCATCATTATATTTTACGCAGGTACTTTTGGCATACACCTTAATGCTTATCGCAATGACTTTTAATGTTTGGATAATACTTGGGATTGTATTCGGTGAAGCGGTCGGTTATTTCTTTTTTTCCGAAGAACCGACTTCTATTGAAAACATTGAGACAAGTTGTTGCTAGCAGGTTCTTTCCTTTCGTTTATTTTTACTCACCTTTAGTGAAGTCAAGAGTTTTATATTTCATAGTGCTGTAAAGTCGATGCCTTCATTCCTCATATTATTATCGTTATTGTATCAGAATCTTCAAAATTAACAGATATCAACCACTCCAAAAAAAAAAAAAAAAACGAAGATATAAGACATGAGTCCAAAGTCTTCTCTAGCGGAAATATTTTGCTCTTTGGAGATGCAAATTCTGTCTCGTTGGCAGTTTAGAGTTTTGTATTCTTATGGATCCATCTATTGATATCTTTTAGGTTTTGCAAACCAACCAAAAATCAGTTTTTATTTTCTCTCTGTCTGCCTTAAAATTAGAAGTTATTATGTATTGAGTTCTTTGGATATATCGTTCTCAAAATCAAAGTGTTATTCCCAACTATATTTTCAAACAATCATTTTTTAATCATTTTTTAGTTATGTTTTCAAATGGTGCTTTCAATTCAATGAACTTTTTCACTCTTTTTTCATAATCTGCAATACATTTAAATTTTTAACTTGGCAATTTGTTTTTTTTTTTAGTGTTACTCAACTGATATATTTTGTTTAATCACATTTACCCTGTACAGATTATTTGATTTATCAATTTACGAAATTTTATTGCTCATTTAACATGTGCTAATAAAAAATTGACAGCTTTCTCTATTTAGTGAAATTCACAAACTTCGAAATTTGGAAAGATTGAAACCTGAAAGACATGGAAAATAAGTCAATTGGCTAGATGAAAGTTGGCTCGTCTCCTTTATTTTAGTAGAAATGTCCTAAGCGAAATTCAAGCAACCTTTCACATCATCCTCGTGATGATCTTTTCTGCAGATTTCTCCTGTTCTCTGTTCTCCCTTCTATTTGGGGAAATTTTAGGTTTGGAAATACATTTTCCTTACCGTTGGAAGTACCCGCTAAAATAAAGCTACTAAAATAGGGAAGAAACAATCTCAAGGGATATTGATTTCAGAATATCAAAACTCGTGAAAGCGATAAAATCAGAACAGCAAGCCCAACTGTTACTGTTGGAGTTGCCTTTATTTCATATTGATCTGGATTGAAAGATGTTCTCTTGGATTTTGTATCCTGGCATAGCTGCAATAAAATTTTTATTTAATATTACTGGACTTCAGTAAGTCTTCAAATGAAATCAAATTGCAATTTCTACTATTTCTAAGAGAATGTTCCTTCCCATAGTTTATTCTATCATGTATTGGAACTTTTTTGGAAAAATCAAACCTTATCTTCATTTCCAGGATAATAAACAATTCCACTTGTGCGGAATTCCTTGTAATCGCAGAAACCATTCGAATCCATGTTTTCTGAGCAGTCTAAATACAAAATTACAACTAATCTGATGGATATATTGAATTGACAATTAATTTATTATGAATTTAGATGCAAGTTACTTAAAAAGATGATAATTCTTTTTCAACTCTAAGCATTGCTTCATGAATTGATGGTATTAGGAAGAAACAATGGTATGGCAACACTATGAAATTTATGAAAATAATGAACAGATACTAACGATCGAGTAAATCAGTAACGTCTTCTAATTGTTCCTCCGTAAAATTCCGATGATAATATACCTGAAATTTTGTGTTAACTAAATTAACCTTAGCTAACATGTAATGTTAGAATATGCTTCAAGTTCGAAATACACCAAAATTAATTGCATCTTTAATTTATAACTTCTCTCGAAACAATCATTAACTGTATTGTAACCATATATATATATGTATGATAAGTTACCTTGATCTTTCCTTTCTCAAAATTAATCTTAAAAACAAATCATCGATCTGATGATTGTATCTTTAAAATTTGCTCCATAAAAATTTCTACAAGCTTTATTTTAAATGTTCAACAATAATACTTTCAATCCTGGTCCATTTGTGGTATTCCACAGTTCAAATAATAAAGCAGCGGAATATTTTGGATATCCACCACTGACCAGAATTTTTTGTTTAGCGTCTAATGTACACATCAATGCTGCTAATGTTGTATCGTGCTGTAAAAATAACATGTTAAATTCTATGGAAAAAACCGTTTAATACTTATAAATTTCAAAATGCCAGAAAATCTGATTTTATTTCCGGAAATTTTCAATAGATTGTTTGATTGATGGTACCATGAAAAATTTCGCTTATGAATGATTTTATCAATTTTTTCAAATGCATATTAAGTAAGCAATTTTTGAGATTATTTACAAGAGATTATAAATTAAATTCTAAGTTCAAGTTATTGATGAGAGGTCATGACTTTAGTAAATTAATTTTTGATGACTAGTAATCAGAGAAACTGATATGGATAGATGTAATGGAAATAATTTAGGAAATAATTTCATTCTTGATCACAAATTTAAAATAAAGACCACTTCTTGATATTTTTTATAAAAACCAAGAAAGAATTTCCTACTTCATCTTTTTCTTTATCTTATTCAATTATTTTCTCTTTTTGATCAGTTTCAATCACTTCTAACTTTTATTGTTCATTCTCAATTACAACACTTATTAATTTTCTTCTACATATCTTTTCCTCGGATTGAGAAGTTTTCTCAAATTAATCATCTCTATGAAAAGGATTCTCCTTTTTTTTTCTTTTTTCTGCAGAAAAATTTCGGCTGATATTGTCCATAGCATTTGAAGAAATTCGAAAAGTTCACCGAAAAAAAAAACTCTACGATTATTTACAGATCGAATTATCTGATTTATTGCTTTTTTCAAATCGGAGATTCATTATTATCGTAGAGATAAGTTTGTATTGGATGACGAAAAGTGACATTTAAAGTTAAAACTTAGAGGGTCAATATGAGTTCAAATGTGATGTAAGTTCAAATAAAAATGCGACAAAACAGTAATGGAAAACAGCAAATAATTCGAATTTATCACACTTACATGAAGAGTAATACTGATCTATCCGGCTGAGATACTGTTTTATTCTCAGAATGAAAGTAATCGAACAATTGATTTTAAGAGATGAAAATTTCTGGCTTGAATATTTCTTAATTTTAATACAGCATAGAAATTGAAATTATGGGAATTTTACTTACCGCTGAATAAGCATAATACTTAAGATCTTTCATCCATGCGCAATCCAGATTTCCGTCATTTTCCGGCTTCAAGCAATTTAGCTGTAATTCAAAAGGAAGACGAAATACCAGAATGTTGGGATATAAATTATGTACGTTTAGAAATGAAGTTAAATTCTACATTAACTCAATACTTAAGTTATTGAAAAATGGAAATTGGATTACGCACAGATAATTATTTTAACCTTCAAGTCGAAATGATTTAATATTGACCAAAGGATACTACCACCTCGAATTTTTCCAATTTCATGCTTAAAATCGATTCCCTCATATGGTTGTAAATCTACAATTTATAATTTTGATCATTCCTTGCAAGAAGTTTTTTTTTTTTTCTCTTTTGTATAAATTTTTAAGCAATTACAAAATTTTCATGCGACATCACTTACTTAAACCATTTTCATAATTTTGAATTGCATTATTTAGTTGTTCCAATTGATCGTATAAAATATCATGAACAGGTATATTGAATGAATGCATTTTCTGCAAATTGTTTACTTTTGACTGAAATCAATTAAAATTTAGATCCAATGATTCATGCATGAAAGTATAAAATGATAATTTAATGGAAAATTTTAAGTAAGAGAAAGATAATGAGCAAAAAAGTAGTGCTAATGATTAAAAAAAAAAAAAAAAAAAAGTGGTTGAAATTACTAATCAAAGCAGTAGGTAAGTTATAATACTTTTACAACAAAAGAATTCGTTTGCAAACATTAAATATTTTAGATATATTAAGATGTATAACATTAGAAATTTTGTAAACCATATTACTGAAATTTTGAGTTAAAAATTATGGATTAATAAATCATGATAATTATCAGCATAATTAGTCATAATGATAAATATCCACATGATCTGTTGGAATAGTAAAGTAGTTTTCCTTAAAATATTTTCTCGCTTTTTATACCAAAAAATTATTTGAAAGTTTTTTTAAATTAAGAATAATAAAAATTTGCATAATGAACTTGTTAACAAACCTCGCAATAAAATGTATCTACACAATACCATACATCCTTGAATGCTAATGATTGTTTGCATATTACTTCCAGTTCTTTTAAAATTTTCTGGAAATTTCATAATTATTCTAAATTTTATCTAATTTATAGAATTTTTATCATACACTCATATTGATCTTAAATTATTTAAAAAAGAAAAAAAAAAGAGAAGATCAGAAAATTTAATAATTTATGAATAAAATAAAATATATTCCATAGTAGTTTCCTTAATAATAATTATTTTTCATACATTTTTACCATATAATTTTTTGTTAAATTTTTCCATTCAGGTGTTCGTTGCATTATTTCTAATAACCAATCTTGTCGTGGACAATTTGCATCAGGATTTCCTATCTGAAATTTTAATTATATTCCCTTTTTTTTCCTCTCCCTCTCTCTCTCTCTCTCTCTGTTGTTATTTGCTTATTGAAATTTAAAAATTAAAAATTTTTTTTTTTTGAAGGAAATTTAGTGGAAGAAAATTTTTATCACGAAATTTTCTTTTTTTTTTTTTGTTCAATAATTCTTAATTTCATAAATTTCATCATTTCAAATTTAGACGATTAAAATGATAAGAAATACAACAAAAAATGCTAACATAATCGGTTTCATCAACAACGGTATGTACCGGAACAGCAATAAAACCGTATGGCCATTCTGTTATATTCGGGAAATCGATACCAATACGTTCATTTAGAGATGGATTATTGTAAAAGCCAATAAAATTTGCTACAGCACTCATTAAAGTTCTATTCACATCCGTTGAACGTACATATATCTGAAATAAAAGATATAATTTGATTTTCCAAATAAAATTTATATACTACTCAACAATTCCTTCCAGAAAATGGAAACATAATTTGAATATTACTTAATTAATTAATATTCTTCTTAAAGTTATACTACTGAGAATAGTTATAATGGTGTGATATTTTATATTCTAATAATGATTGTTGAATTTCATTTATTTCTCTTTTATTCCCTTTATTTTTCAAAAAAAAAAAATAAGTACCTCGAGAACTTTAAGAACTACTTTCTTCCAATAAGAATCTAATCCAAAATATTTCTCAAGTAGTACAAACGATACGTCAAACTTTAAAACAATACCTGACGTGAATCGTAATATGGACTGAGAAAATTAAGTGAATTGACGTAACGATTGTAAATAATTTTGCCTAATTTGACCTGTTGCATCATTCCTTCCTGTAAAATTAAATTTATTTCATCAGAATTGCTAATATATTATTACAATGATTTTAATCTAATATGATCAATTTCTCTTCTTTAGTTCATTTTCATCCGTTATCTTTTTTCTTTCTAATTAACTTTGATCCAAACTTCTTACTTTTAATTGCTTGCAAAGAAAGAAAGAGATAATTTTTGTGTTTTTTTTTTTTTTTTTTTTGCATTAAACCGAAAAGCCAACAGAATTTTTATCAATTTTCACCGTGGAGGAATTTTTTTACATTTTTGAATTTCTCTTCTCTTTCTCTTTTCGATATATACAATTGATTAAAGTAAGGTTAATATAATTAAAAAAGAACGGTAAAGTTATTATCAGTTCCTTGATAATATGACTGACCGTTGTAAGTTGTCCTTTTCCTTGAGGCCAACGTTGTGTTTGTATTGGATAACCTTTGCATGATTCTATAGGTGAACGATCACCATGTCTCCAAATCTTAAAGGATTTTCAACAATTTATGACAGTGAAGCAATAAATAAAAATAACAGTGGGAAAAATGATTTGGTTGAATTTCGGAATGTTCAATACAAATAAATGGAAGTAAAAATATATTGTTAACTCAACAGAACTATCAAATAGTTTCATAAATATTTTTGTATTTTTTAATTGATTTCAAAAAAAAAAAAAATTATTTGCTTAAGCCAATTGTGATTATAAATTCTAAATTCTAAAATAATCAAGCAATGTAGTAAGAATAGAACTGTTTCCTTGAATTAAATACAATCCTTCTATAGTATCATGAAATTTTTTAAAATTTAATAGTTAAATTCATTTTAAAAATATTTCAATAAACAATAAATTACCGCTTGAAGAAACAAAAGCTCATTGCTTGCTACTAATAATAATAGAACTGCAACAATAATTATCAATTGAATACTGTACATTGTAATCTAAAAATGATATATAATTATTAAATTATATTGTAAATCATCTACTTACGCACTTCGACTGATTTTAACCAATTTTTTTAAAAACAACCAATTCTTAGCATGTACATCTTTTAGAATAGAATGAAATATCGAAGAGAATAATTTTCTTATATGAATTTTAAAAATCAATTAATAATTTATTTTTGAATGTAGATGTAAGGACAGATATATATAAAAAAAAAAAACTATATAATTCGGCACTGGTAAAGCATATTCAGGTATTCTACTTAATTATACATCTAATCTTAATTTTAATTTTAACATCACAAGAGTAGAATATCCGGGTTATTCACCTGAAATTATATGAATCATCAATATCTAAGAAAAAAAAAAAAAACATAAAAAGTCAATTACTGTTGAACATTATTTGGTAGAAAATATAGGTAAAATAGCAGTTCGATTTTTTTTTTATTTCAGAATAGTTTCGCTGTAATTTTTTGATATGTTTTGAAATAGCATAAAAAGAAGAAAGTTTTGCTGTATTTTATTTTTGAAGTATATTAACATTAATGGTTGAAGTATGCTAAGAAATATAAATGTTTTTGTAAAAAGAAAAAAAGAACCGGTCGTAACAATTACTTGATTATTTTTTCTTATCATTGCGCTTTTTGTCGATGATAAATAAAATATAAACTTCAAAAGGTACCGAAAATAAGCGTAAGAAGTTTGTTACATTTGTATTGCAGTGAAATCGAAAATTATATATTGCAGTTAAAATTTGGTTTAAAATTGAAAATGTAAAAATATTTTTAGCTTACATAGTGCAACAAAATAAGAATTACATATATATTAAAATCAATACAGCTTTTGTGTAAGAGTTGTTTTATTTTAGTGAAATTTTAAAAATCTTTTGAAAATTTATTGATATTTTTTCATTTATAAAAGTTCAAAGAATTTCAATAGAGCAAAAATTTCTGCAACATTATAGCTCTTTTTACAGTTATTAAGATATCAGTAAGAATTTGCAAGCAACACATTTGGTCGATAACATGTTTAAGCAAGCTGTCACAAAGTAAATAGCTAAAAATATTCATTGATATAATAAAAATTGTACTTTCAATTGAATCTTAACAAATCAAATAATATTTTCAAATAGTTTCAATGCATTAAAACGTTCTTACAATTTATTTTAAGAAATTTATTTCAACTTATTTAATTAATATCAAAGCATTAGAAAATTATTTCAAGACCAATCATAGTTACGATAGTGAAAAAAAACTCAGGTAGAGAAAAATTTTGCGATATTAGTGTTCACTTTTGTATACATTATTGTTAAATGAATTGAGTGCCAAGAATACTCATTGAAATGATAAGAAGATTTTATATATTTTCATTAAACTATTTGACTTTAATATTCTTATATAATTTGCATAACAGTGTTTTAGTTCATTCATTTCATCAAAACTTTACCGTTTATCGTTGATCTGCAAATATCAGCTTAAATAATGCATACGTAGTTAACCTATACTGTAAAATCTACTCAAAACTATCAGAGTAGTTGCGTTAATCAAAGAAATGAACTGAAGCAAAATAACAAACTGTCAAAATGTTGTAGCTAACATTTACAAGCATTTTTTTTTTTTATGGAAAAAAAAAAATTCATCATGAATAAATATATTCTTTGTTAAATTAAAATTTTAAAAGAAGAAAGGAAAAAATATGTTGTTATTGTAAAGTAATAAAAATTGAAGATATCATTTGGGTGAAAAAAAAAAAATCATTCTTAGATAGCTAACTATAATATATCGCTGTGGATAGATATAGAAAAGACGATAAATACATTTTATATCTCAATTATTAGTAATTAAATGATTATGCTGAGCTAATTATTATATAATCATCATTTTTATAGTGATAAATGTACAATATAAAGAATCCTGTGTTTTTCTACCTTTTTCTTTTTTTTTTTTTTCATAAAGACAAGATTTTATGCCACCTGGGACATCTTAAAAAAAAAAAATGTATTGTCATTAAATATTTTTTACATTTTAACATGTCTTCTTTCAATGCATTAAGTTTCAGTTGATTTAAATCATTTAGAATTTGACATAAAGTAATTGATGAGAATTGAAGATGGATTATTTATTATTTCATAATTGAATAGTGTAATCATATGTGGAATTATTTGTGAATTTTGTAACTTTTTGGTTAAAATTTATGTGATGAAAATGGTGACAATTTTTCAATGATTTAATCGCATTGCTAGAACAGCAATCACTTTTAAGAATCGGCATAAAATGAATTTAAACTAGTGGTATGGCAGATGCGTAAAAGAATCAGGAATGTTCGCTTGATCACTGTAAACAAATCAAAGAAAACTTCAATTAAATGGGTAGTAGAAGTGATCATATTAGGTGGAACATAGCTTGTTCACATTGAGACTTAATGTACCACCAAATATTTGAGTAGTCCCGGTATTCTCACTTCGAAAGTCTACCACTTCCAATTAGAATTTTTGGATCTGAAATGCAGAAAAACAGTGCATTAGAAGGTGTTTAGTTCTATAACATACATGAAAATTATCATGATTGATGCGTTTTTCTCCTTTTTTTTTTGAATATTGTATTTGCAATTGGAGAAGGAAGTAATGCAGTGAGAGAGGGTATGCGAAAAATGAAAAGTCAAACGGAGAAAGTGTTGAGAGAAATATTTATTATAAATACAAACACCCACAAGGGATAGTATAGATGTTGCAAAAACAGTAAAGCTAAAGCAAATCTTGGATATTGTTCAATGATTCGGGAAACCATAAAAAGGTTGAATTCAGAGTGGCCTTAATACTTTGACTACACCAAATTTACCGTATAACATTTAACATAATACTAACAAATAGCAAAATGGGAAAAAATGTACAAAATCATTATTGATGTGAATTTTCTTGAGTATTGTATTTGTAACTGGAGAAAAGAAGATAATGTGTGAGAGAGAGAGCATAGTTTACAAATCAAAAATGAAAGGAGAGAAAATTGAAAAATCACAGATAATTTTGAATATCGTGAAAATGAGATTGCGCAAAATAAAATAGTGAAAACGTATTACGACTTATAAAGTCAAAATATTGCGTTTAACATATCTAGAGAAAAACAATTACGCGTTAGCAACAGAACAACTTTCATACAACAAATGATTTGGTCGACCGATAGGTGCAATCGAGTTGGTGACAGGGGGGTAAGGGAGCTTGCTAAAAATCATCATTAATACTATACATTCTAAATAACACGACAATTTTTCTTATTTCATCATCTAAACGATTCAGTCAAAATAATGAAATTATGACGACGAAAGGTATTTGCAAACGACATTTTGTAAAGTCTATCAATTTGCATTAAACACCAACTCAATTCCAAATCCTTTTCTCCTTTGAAGTTAAAACTTGATAAACGGAAGAGAAATATGCTAAGACTGATAGAGAAATCTTTTGAAAAAATCATATTCATAAAAGTGTTAATATCAAAACATGCATTCAGCTGAGATAATAAACTACTCTTCACAATAATATTTTAATAATTGCCTTTAACGATTAAAAAAATTTCAGCTTATGCTTGAAACACCCCTAAAACTCTAACTGCAAAAGAGCTTTAGTGAAGAGACACCGGAAGGACAACGGATTCTAAATAATTTATCTCAACTGTGCCAATTTTCAAATTCCATCGAGTTAAATAGTCTGTGGAACAATGAGAGAATTTCAGAGAACGGTTATTTAAAATGCGTTCGCAGTTCTATAATTTTTTTAAATTCCTGAATTTTTAAATTTGATCTAACCTTTCTCAATCACTTTATATAATATCACAACTGATATGTAAGAAACAAATACTAGACAAAAACTAACACTACAAGTAAAAGAGCTAACATTTGGCTGTGAAAAGAAAAGCTTTTATCAAAACCATTATAAATTTGAAGCAAAAACGACAACTCGATCCACAGCGATTTGTCAACTATAGTTTTGAAACGGATTGAAGAAGTGTACAATAAACAGGAAACGGTGCATTTTAAACACAATCTTTGGTAGCGATTCGGGTTATAATTGCGTCACTTATTGTCTCGTCATTATATTCGGATTCCTTCACTTTGTATATCTGAAAAATTTCATCTTTTGTTCCTTTTGAAAATGTTAAGTCACGAAATAATGATGGAAGTTGGTCTTCCAAGTTTTGACAACAGTTCTCCATTTGCGTTCAGCAATAACAGTTATTAAAAACAAATATCATCTCTCCCATCCCAGCAGTAACATTTCAAGACAGGGTAGGGAAATTTACAATGACTCAAGAAACCGATTCAATTTCCTATGCGTTATTTAAACTCCTTTCTTCGACTTGAAGATATGTTACTAGTACAAATTACTGAAAATGAAAATCAACCTCTGCTGTTATCTGAATGCATAGAAACTCCCCAAGAAACAGCCTAAGAGCATCGAGTGTTGCCAAAAAACAATTTTAATATAAAACTTTCAAATCTCCGTCAAACCTTTTTAATACGCTCGTAGTCGGCCATTTGAGGTAGTAGAGTCATCGGGACTGGCTTACCATTAATTTTCTTTGCCACTTTAACCAGTTTCTCACCATTTTCGTCATCAAAAATACCAACCAAAACATTACGACTTTCTTCCGCAATACCAAATGTTAACAATGATTCTAATATCTATAAATATCATCATCGGTTTTCGGATTACTTTTGGACTAAACAATATACAAGGATAATACAGCGGGGTTTTTCACGCAAAAAAATTCACAACATCTCCACCAACAGATAGACGATTTAAAACAATGCAAAAGAGAAATTCTGTATAAATTCGGAATTAAAAAAAATCACTTTATAAGTCCCAACCTACAGTTTTTATTTATCTTCCTACTGGCTTAATCGTAAAAAAAGCAACGATATTGAAATTGGTGACTCTCTATATTTTAATTAGAACAAACATAAAAAAGATGGTTGAAACAAATCATTTTGAGAAAATGCAACAAGACAACAACTTACATTCCGGTTAGGCGATAGTGAGTATATCAATTCAGCATGAAGCGTTCGCGTTGAAAGTCGATTATGCGCGGCTTGATGAACAGCCTTATTTGCTGCTGCCAAAAGCATGAAAACTTCCAAAATCTAAATAAACGTCCGGTTTCAAAAGAGTAATGTTGACGGATGAAACAAGAAATTTCATTTCCTCAGCTAAGTTCTATCCTTTTAGTAATACGAGTGGAAAAAAATATTGCATCAGATCACAAAAATGTCGATCGATAATTAATAAACAAAATGAAATATTCATGATACCTGTTATGCAACAGAGCTTTTAAATTTCATAAATTTTTGATGTGAAAGTTAATTTCAATTAGTAAGAAAGCACAATGGCTCATATTTGGTTGTTGAACTTAACAAACACTTATAGAATCTGTCTATATAAACTACAAAAAGGTCAATCGGGAACCACGTCCTTGATATGGGTACACAGTACATTGCACATATTTCGTTTTGAATACAAATTATATTATTCGTTCTTATTTAGGCAGTGAAGGGCAAAGGGCTAACAGAAAAAACAATCATTAAGCGTTTCCATCAAAGAGAAACAGAGGTCAACCGCCATGACCATGACATGAAGCGGTTGGATTAATAAGGCGAAAAATTTATGTAAAGCAGCTTAGTCAGTACTGAAGGAGGAATATGAGTCTACCAGAGCGAGTTCACCAGTAGCAACGACATCGACAACGAACTACGGGATATAAGGAGACCGATGAAGGAATTGAATAATTATTCACGAGATAACAGAATCAGCTCAACAATGAGATTAGCAACTAAACAACCTACGAATGCAATAAATTAAGCTTCCTCTGTTCTTATATTGCATCTATTAGTAAAATTTTCGTACACTGAAACAACTTTGATTATTTCTGGTAAAAAGTGCTTCAATAGATTTTGCTGATTACCAAAATATTATGGGTGGAAAGGACTTTATTGGCTCTGTTTCCCCTCCATTAATTTATTCATTCATCAGTTTATGACGAAAACAGGTTATTTTTTGAGTCAGCACAAATTTTTATAGTACATGCTTGCGCCTAACTTTCTAAATTTCGTTACACCGAATTGATTTGATCATCAAATTCTAGCTCAATATTGATTTGTCTGATCTTACCAGTTCAGCTCTGATCAAAGCGGCATCAATTGATCCATCCATCAGTGCTTGTCTCAGTTCGGAAGCATTCTTTACATCGATAAATAAACAAACCCGAAAAAAACGTTTCTGCGAAACATCGTATGGATCTGGTTGAAGTTCGAACAATCGAGAGGTGCCTGATTTCATCCTCTTCTTTCCCCTAAAATGTATCAATCATTATTACACAAATAGAAAGTGTTATCAAAAAGAGTTTAAAACTAACAGAAAATTAATTTTTTTTATAGATCAAGAAATGAGATATAGAAAATAATATCAGATTTAAAATAAGAAAGTGAAATTTGTTAATTGAAAATAGAATTTAACTAAGTAATAATAGTTAATATTTAGAATAGAAAAATTAAAGAAATGAATATTTTCGTTTAAATTTATTAATAATAATTAAATCAATTTTGCGCCTTTTCCCAATATTTCATGAAGACATACTTCCGTATCTCAGATGTCTCAGATTGACATCCCAATGACCAACCCATCGTTCTATTAATAAAGAAGCTTTTATTGAGACATAATATATAGGAAGCAAGGAAGAGAGGACACTTTTTGATGATAATTAGTGATGAAGAGATTATGAAATAGATGCATAATTTTGAGATTGAGAATGTTAGAGAGTAAGATTAGATAGAATAGAATAGCAAGTGAAAGAAGATGTAGATGGATTTGAACTAAAGGTTAGTGCATCAAAAACTTCCGATGAATTCATTTATGATCGATTTTGATATCTACCAATATTTGAATTTAATTTTTTTAACATAAATTAAACTACGGAACTATTTAAAATTCCCTAGTAATGCTACTTGAATCACTTCCTTAAATGGATCACTGATTTTCATTAATTTTAAAACGATTGATATTTGGTATTTTATTCATGTTATTATTGGTTTTAGCTAAGGCTAAAATTCCTATATGTGTTAACTTTTTGTATTATATTTTCTAAATAATGATTGTGTGTTATTTTTACTCTAATTATTTATTAATATTTTTTGAATAAGTCACTTTTCATTTCCATAAGTCTAACTTACTCTATGAAGAAAATGCGCATTCCTATAGCGTTTACGGATAATCCTTGATTTCAAATTTAGGGAATAGACGGAAAAATTTGGCTGGTTAATGGAATGAAAAAGATGAGAAGAAGCATTTCAAATAATGAATAATATAAGGAATCAAAAAAATTAAGAAGTAAAATTCTGATCTTTTCAAAATTTTCCCACAATATTTGTTTGTATTTCAGACTGTTATCCTTCAATAACTAAATATTAGCTTCCTAACTTTTGAAAGATGAATGTTAAAGGTAAGATATAATAGGAATGTAATGTATTCCTCTCATCAGACAGAGGCAAATGAAATTTAAAAAAAAGAAAGGAATTAGAGAAGAAAAAAAAAAGCCTTCTTCTTAATGTTTATTAGATGTGATGCATGTTGAATGTCATTGAATGATGATTCAATCAAATATTTCATAGCAATTAAAGCTCATATTTTTATTTTCAATATTATTTTAGATGATGATTATTTGAAAACAATTTCCGAAGTTTCCTTACCTTATAACAAGTGACATCGTTGCGTTACAAAATAAGCGAAAAAGTATCAATTAGAGAGAATGTTGAAGAAAAATATTGTTTAGCAGTAAATATTTTAAAATATATCATTCTATATTTATTTGTAGAAATTTCACCATATTCTTTTATTGAAAAAATTTTTCATATGTGAACTGAAATTAACACTACTTTTCTTCAAATATATTTGTGAATGTAATCACACGAAAATGATCACTAAAAATAGTATGAAAAAAAAAAAAAAAAAAAAAAAAAAAAAAAAAAATTGAAGAAAAGTTAACAAAAGAAAGGTAAAGAAAGAAGTTTAAGAAAAAAAAAAGTTCTACAAAATATCAAACATATCGACTAATTTTTTTTTTTTTTTCGCATCATTTAAGCAACAAATAATGTTGATGTTTTTTGAAACTTTTACAGAAATATTCTTGAAATACTCTAAGCTCTTATGATATTTAGAAATAATTATAGAATTGCATTCTCTTTTCATTTCTTTCTCCCACTCACAATATTTGAACATAAGAAACAAATTATTCTAAAATGAACAAATGTTGTCTGCTCATTATTGAACCATACGAAATGTACAATTTTTGTTTGGATGAAAATTGCTGATTGTACAGTGGAATTCACCCTATAAGATGGTAAAGTAATTCTTTGCAATATATTTAAAATAAATTTTTTCATTGCTAAGATGAACTTATGGCTTGTTGTATAATCTATCGCTTAAAGAATGTGTAATAAATGATAAATTCTACTATAATTAACTTAGTTTGTTAGTTTTTCAGTATATTATAAGTGTTAACCTAATTGTTGTTGATCATTGATACTTGTGATAGTAATATTATGTCGAGTAATTGCAACTGCAGTTGAAGTTACTTTAGATAATTGTGTATCATAAGTATAACTGGATATATCACTACTTGCCTAAGCCTAAGCCTAAGCCTAAGCCTATATATATATATATATAAAATATTTTGAAACGAAGAATTTTTCTATTGAAGAACCTTTAATCCCTCATTTTCATTAAAGTAGCAATTAATTTACTTCATAAAAAGACATGAAAATGAAAGTGATGCATTTCTCTTACATATTGCAAAATTGAAGTGAATTTCTAAAAAACTAGTTTAAGTTTAAACAGATGAGATGCTGAAGTGAAATGCATCGGTGTATTTATTGAACGGCTACGAAAACTTCAAAAATTTCAACAAAAATAATAAAATATCTGAATTTAAAAAAGAAATAATACCACTGAGAAATAATTTATATTAGATTAAAAATAAAATGGAAGAAAATTCGTCGTTGTATTTCGAAATAGCTGTGAAATCCATATGGTACGAGAAAAAAGGAAAAGGATGTAAAGAGTGGGGATAAGATAATAATTGAACAAATTGGTTCAACACTATCCATCTGTGCAAATTTGCGAGAAATATATTTTTAAAATAAAAAGAAAAAAAGGAATGTTTCCCGAAGTTAATTGTCATTCTCTCTTCAAACACTTCTCTCACATCTTTACAATTGAATAAATGGAAATGTATCCAATGGTTGTAATTAAATGAGTAAATTTTTAGTGCAACAAAAAGTGTAATCTATTTTTAATATATTTCTGGAAAATAGACCTATAGGTAAATAATTTGTGTTACTTTGAGAAGTGATGATTTTAACTTTGTAAATAAATCGATCTTTTATGAGGAAGAGACTTTTCAACCGGTTACAAAATAAAATGAAATGCAAAATTGATTACTTTCAAATGAATTTTCTGAAAGTGACAAAAATGATAGGAGTTATTAATCGTAATATATGATGGAAATGCTTCCCTATTCTAATTAAGGCTTGTTAAAATTAACTGACAAACAACTATTCATTATTTTCACAGGCTTTGTAAAAAGAGAGTTTTTTTTTTTTTTTTTTGGAACATTTGCAAGGTGATTGTGGTGACTGGCCTTAAAGCTGCATGCTTTTTCGATACAATAAATTCTTTTTCTTTTCAAGAATTGAACTTTGGTCATTCGTTTCAATCAAAATTTGTCAATAAAAGAAGAAAATACAAATATAGGATTTTACTTTTAGTTAATTAATCATCACTAATTACTGAATCATCATTGATCATCGTGTAATCCAAACGATTCGGATACACGGTGATTGAAATTATCAGCAAAAAAAGATGAAAAGAAAAAATGATTATTTCTTTATAATGTAAAGAAGTATGCTCGAACCTAATCAATTTGTACTCTTATAATACTGATTGGATAAAAAATCCAAGGTTGGATACAAAAAATTGTAAAATCTTTTCAACACATAACATTTCAAATAATTACAATAACTGATCCAAACGTATCGTTCAACGAATACCTTATTGTTCTCTAAGTAATATATTACCGAGAATAGCATACATTGATATCATGCCATATATCAGGTTATTTTAGCTGGGATTATATCATGTATCAGGTATGAATATTTTACTGATTCATTTTTCAGTGCTAAAATTGAGTTCATTTGATGCGTAAAAAGTAACCAAAATTTGATTAATTCCTACAATTCAGCATTACTTTTTTTTTCTACATTTAACCTAAACAGGAGAATATAAAATTGTCAAAATATATATTGATCAAATAGTGAATAAAATTGATGATTTCAATTGAAATGTACATGGGAATGTAATGCGATATGTTTGTTTACTATTTCAAATTAATCTTTCCAAATATTTTGATCCGTATAGAGAGAACTGGTTATCTTTATGCTTTTCCGCTGATAGAAAAACATTATTTCTGAGCAAATATTTATATGTATGAGCATTTTATTACTTTCTACTTTCCAATTCATTAAATTTCTTAATCTTATTAAAATTTAACGAAAAAGAAAACATTATTTTAACATAAAATAAAAAACTTGAGAATAGAATCATAAATTGTTAGCTTGATCTAAAATATTACTATCAGTTCATAAGATTAGAAATGTATTTTTATGAATTTATCCATCTAAATCCATGACTCTTTTTAGTCCTTAAGGGATTTGGCTATTTTTTTTTTTTTGAATTCAAAAGAAAAAAATCTTCAACTTACTTGTCTTTAACTACTTCAACCATTTGCTTAAGCTTTATCCTCAATTTTGTTCCAAATTAGAAGCCACTGTTTGATCATATTTATTTATTTTTTTCAACAATATCAATTTTAAACGAGTTTCTCGGATTTTCTTTTAATATTCCTGAAAGATATAAGTTTACTGGGGTGAGAAGAAAAAAAGGTTGGAAAATTATAACAGTGCACGCGAACTTTAAAACAAATTGTTGGAAGATCATTGCAATTTATTGGAAAAATTCAAAAGGATAAATATCAACGATATTATAATATATCTTCTAAAGCTATAAATAATTCCTGCATCTTCAAAAGTGCTTTAGATAAAATCAAAAAAATAAAAAAAAAAAAAAAAAAAAAAAACCATCATTCCAGCAACACTTCTTTTCAATAATGCCATTAATGCAAATTACTGCTCGAACGATAGAAGAAAATATATCAAACTTCAGAGGTAAACAAAATAAGGAATAATTATCTTGAAAATCTGCTAGCATTGCTATATTACCATAGTGATTATAACATATATGAAATTATCGACTCCTTGAAATGTCTTAAGAAAATAAAAAGCAATGAATACCTCTTAAAAGCAAATCAATTCCAATTAATTTTTTGCAACTTTTATCCTGGCATTAATTTAGATATTTGAATTTTACGTCATTTTTTTCTTTTTTTTTTTATTTAATAAGTTTAATTTTCCCAGTTAACTTACTATTTCATTCGTATTACTTAATAATTTTTCTTTCAATGGTGTAATGTACTAAAAAAAAAAAAAGTCAATTTGGTTAGAAAAAATTTTCATTTTGAGGAATTGAAAAACTGAAAGCAACAAACCTCATTGTTATAAGTACTAGATGAATTGAGCCAGAAGAAATGCCTCATCAAAGCTTTATAGCCTCTACTGTCTGCTAGAAGCTAACATATCATCATCTATGTCTATATTAGCACATTTCCATCACCGTTAAAATTTTACATATTTGCTGATGACCGTATCGATAGTTGTGCTAGCTGTTATTGGCACAGATAGATAGACATACATACATGGCCAAGTTAGTCATTAACATAAGCCTTAATGGTGTCGTATGTTACTACCACATTTAGACAGAGTAATTCTGGATGTAATAATTCAATTTAATTGATACCTTATTGTGATATCATAGTATCGACGAATTTCACATTCTACATTTCAACGATAAACTAGAAAAAAGAAAAAAAGAAAGCTATCAGATAAAAAGCAAGGCCTAAACAAAGTCTAAACAAATAACAGATTTGAAATAACAGAACATTTAAATTTACAAAAGATGTACAATTAAAGATGGAGAAAATTCTTAAAGCATTGAAGGCATAATTTGAGAGTTAAAAATTCATTGCCACTATGATTGGAGAAATTTTGCAGCAATTTTTGTGAACAATAATAGTTGCAGAAGTGTTTTAAAGAAAAAAGAAAAAAAAAAATCAAAGCTATTGGCTAAAACTGACTGTTTGTGAAGAAACGGAAGATAAATTTCAGTCAAGGTGTTAATCTGCAATCTATGTTTAAATTCAAAAAGTTTAAAAGTTTCAATAATTGGTTGAAATAAATAGATCAAAGAGATAGATTGAGCTGCTGAATAAAAAGGAATTATTATGGTAGAATTAATTTTTGATGTATAAAATGGATCAATTTTATTTCATTGTTCAACTTTAGCTTTCTCATTTCCTGCTATATTAATACAATACTCGAGTACTTCCGGCAATATAATTCCGTTCTGAAAATTATTTTGGCATCAATGAGTCAAAAGCATCAATGAGATAGATGGAGGCAAAAAAATAAAACTGAAACGATTGAATGTGAAATAAACTGAATGAAAATGAAAATGTGAAAGAGAAATGGGATTAGTCATTTTTAATGTGCTAAATTTGAAATGCATCAAAAATATAAATGAAATGAATGAAATTGAACTAAAATGATTTTAATTGAGATGAAAATAATAAAATTATTTCAAATTACATTTACACACCAGATGAGCACTGTTGATATCTATTTGATTCAAATAATATCTTCTATCAAAACATACAATTTCTGCAAGTCATCAATGACTCAATCATTTATTTCACAGAGTAATAAACAATCGAAGAAATCGATGAAGAGAAAGTGTAGTAAATTAAGTTAGAGAAAATATAATGAAATTTCATTGAAATGTTTTAACAAATTAATTGATTGATTTTGACATACATTTCCTTACTTACTTCAATTAAACAATGAACTTTGGACTTTCACAGCGCAGTAGAATATTTTAGTTTGAAAGTAATAACTGAAGAGTAAAATAGAATGATAAAATTTGTAAACAATTGATAAATAATGAAGAATAGATGATGATGATGATAATAATGATAATTAAGTGTAACAAAATGTTTAAATGATTATGAAAGTGATAGGTCAGAAAGATTGATAAGCATGTGCACTGTAATGATAATTTGTTTAGAAAGATATGAATGATAGCTACTTAGCAGGAAGTGATATTCATGTAAACAATTCGTGTTGAAGCGGAAAAAATTGCTTTGTTATCTTCGAAAATTCAGATGGAAAAAGATGAAGAATTAATGATCACTCACATCTTCCTGATTATCATTTCCGGATTATAAAGAACTGATAATCGTATCCTGGAAGTTATTGATATGTCGTAAAATAAGAAATGAGAATTGAAATAAAAACGAACTATGAAGCTATCATATAGAAATACATTAGGACCTGTAAATTTTCAGATTTTAAAATTATCATTTCTATCAAATTACAGTGTAAAACTGAAAGTATGTTGTAATTAGACTGAAAATCAAAGATATCCGGAACTATTCGAATTGACTAAAGCAAAGTTTAAAATAAGCCTTGAAATAGCATAGAATTATTGTGAAGAGTTCAAACAAATATTTGAATGGTCAAATTTTGAAGCCAAAAAGAGAACAGATGATTATTTTCAATTTCAAAATTGTTAAGAGAAACTTTTCCTGTTTCAGCATGCATCCAATTATGTAAAAAATTTCACGTTTGTATTTTTTCCACAAAAAAAAAAAAAAAAAAGGAACATATCTTCCCAAATCTTTCAAAAATTTTCAAACTCTCTTGAATTTTCCAAGTGAAATTCTTCAACTAGTCTTTCCTAACTCGTCTAGTCTTCAATCACCTCTAAATGCTAAAATAGAATCAAACCTCTCATAAATTTGCACAATGACCAATCATTGTGATCTAACTCTTCTGTGATAGAAATAAGCAAAGTGCAAGTTTGAGATATCAGTTTGAGATGTCATTTATTCTGTTTCTGTTAGTTATTTCGTTTAATTTCAAATTTATTTAATTTCAGGATGGTACGATGTTGGCGTGGAACATTAAAACAACCATTTGGTATAAAACTATTCTGGAATATTCATCATGCACATCAACAATTTCTTAATAAGACGGTTCTTGTTGTGAACAATGATGTTACAGCAGCTTTTCATTTACTTAACAGGTTTATTTGGCATTCTTTAGCAAACATACTACTGTTACTTGAACTTATTATATTTAAATCAGTTAATTGTATTAAATATTATGCAAGATGCTTTTACGTTAGATTTACATGACTAATGAATGGCAAGGAAGGGGAACAATATATTGGAAGTTTTGTATTCCTGAAATCTTATTAATCTCTTTTATTTCTTCCATTCATTTTCTTTCTCTGCTATAATGTTTTCATAGATATTTGTAAAGTAGCAAGCTTCATTTTTTGCTCAAACGTTATGAAAATGCTTTTACTGATTTTGTGCTATTATTTGTATGATATAGATTGTCATCATATTCCGGTTCAGGTTAATGAACAATGAAGGTCTACTGGATATCTTACGAAAAACACGATATTATCGAAAACCGTACATGCAACGAAATGAATTATCCAGAGAAATCTCAAAGGCAATCATCAATGAAGATATGCGAAGGAAAATACAATTTTTGATGCGGAAAAATCGACCCGATCCACATCCAGGCCAAATGACCACGTGATATTATCATCATTGATGCTGTAATATCATGATATTAACGGAGCATGTACGTATTCCCCCCATCAATATCGTTTCAGTGAAACACACTTAGTACAGATAGAAACCTCCGAGATTTTTGTCATCATTGTTGAATTGAGAGGCGATATCACCATGCTGGTTGAGGCTGAAGACCTTTCAATAAGGGAAACGTGAACTAGGGTGGTTGTTTATCGTGCTGAACTATTCCTTCTTTTGATGGTGAACGGTTTAAGAAAACTTTTTCTTTCTAGATGATTTATTCAGTATTATTTTGAAATCAATAAGTCTTTACTGATGCAAAGAAATCAAATATAATATAAGGAAAACCAAACAACAGCATTAAAAAATTTCCTTTTACTCTAAATATCAAATCAACAGAGTTCTCGGCTTGATTTGTAAACATTTGGCATGAGGTACTTATAGGAAGTTCACGTTTTACGTAAATGATGAATCTGGAGTGTACCTTTAGCTGTTACCATTAAAGACAATAAACAAAGTCTTGGAAACCTAGCAAATTTTCCAAATCTTGATGCAAATTTAAAGGAACTGAACAATTTTTTTGCAGCTTTAATCCATCCTAGCTTTGATGGTTTTTACATTAACTTTATCTTTAGTTATTGTATAAACGATCACACCCCAACCGGAAGCGGCATCACGTTCCATTGCGGATAACATTGACTGTGCTGTTGCTTCAAATAACTCATCGGGATTCATACCTTCTTTCCAGAATCCTAAAGTTTTAGCAAAGTTAAAAAATCATAAAACCCTTACAGCCTGAACTTCTTCACTTAGCTCAAACGAAGATGTGGGAACTCAAGCTGTAGGTCATTATTTTATATCTGTCTTCATGCTTTCCATGATAGTGTATATAATATATCAAGGATCGGATGCAATCTACATAATGTGAAACAAAATAACCTTCACAGACGCCTAATAAATATTCAGTTCCTGTTCCCACGGCAACAAAGTCGTTGGGAGCAGAGATGCAACCAATAGTATCCATGGCACAAATATATGGTTTATTAGTCGTTGGGTCGAGCCCTGCTATCAGTGGTTCCGTGAAATAACCACCAAATCGGTGTTGATATAACAAATTCGATACCATCACAGCCGCTACCTGAAAGAAGAAATTATATTTAATGGATAAAAGCACATAATGCCAGCAACCCAACCAGTTCTTCCATTTGGTTAAATGCCACACTTCTTTGGAATTTTCTATGCTTACTTCAGGTTTTATCTTCCGATTCTCTCTTAATTCATATAGATTCTTCCGGAAAGTGATTTTATCGAGAACCGTTTTAGCATCTGAATGAAATCCACCTAAGCCGATATACACTTTTTCGCCCAATTTATGCACCTGCAATATGGAAGAAATAAATTTTGGCAGAAATAATGAGAAAAAGAATTCAAGCAGATAATTTTATCTACATTAACTGATTAATCAACTCGAAATCCAACAAATCTCTTACTCTTCCCATTTCTCTCCGCAATACCCCTCTGAAGGATTGTGTAACCCAGAAATTAATAATACTTTACTCTGAAAAACACTGGGAAAAATGACTTTTTTCATATTTGTGGCGATCGTAGTCATCTGTTCACCAAGTCGTAAATCAGAAGCAATGCAAACGCAATCGTTCCCCGCCATTGCCAAAATAGTACCACCACTGTAGCTCATAATAGACATGATGAATAACCGAGTAACAATAACTTGATGAAAAAACTAATCCTGAAACGATGAGGCTTATAAAATTTAACTGGATACATAATAATTTAAATTTGATAGAACTGATTAAAGACCATTAACTTTCACTCTAAACTACCAGACCAGTTCTCCCCCGCAAAAAATGAAGAGAAATGAGGATCGATAGTTTCCTGTCTTAATCCTTCTACCCTTCCCCCAAATCCTCCACTTCCAACATGTCAATTTTTCAAAATCAGTTTGAAAAATTCTGGAAGCTAAATTACTTCCCCATGAAAATATATTAACGACTACTTTGACATAACATTTTCATGTAGAATCAACGAAAAACGTCGTATAAATCAAACGATAAGCAATACAATCAACAGTATTTTAATAAATCCATTAAAACTGTTACCATATTGATTGCACAAATGTACAAATTAAGTACTTCCAAAAACACTGAATAAAGAGACTTTATGACGAATTAAAAAGAAAACCGCACATTTTTTATAACAATTTATCCTATGCTTTTAATTTCTTCTCCTAGTAGCATCCTTTTTCTTAGGTGTTTTCTACTACACAATAATTCATTCGAATACAATAATTAAAACTTCAGAACATACAACTCTCTTGCAGAAACTTTTTTGGCCAGATTTGTTGCTAAGCCTGAGCAACATCTGCATCCATTAATAATTAAAGGAAACACTGCTAATTAGATTAAAATTCCTAAAGAGTAATATACATAATATCTTATCATTCCCTCAGTAACTTTGAATTTTTAAATTATCATATTCTGATTTTTAAATAATTTATGACTGATTCAGATAGTTACACAATAATCAACCCATGCGATGAACTGTTCATAATTTAAACTTATTACCCTTATAAATAAACCACATCATATCTTATATTCAACCTTCTTTATCGTACAAATTTCGTAGGCATCTTGAAAGTTCTTTGAGTGCTTTACTTGCTGTTTGAAATGTGAATTGCTAGATAACAAATTTGTATAACACGATAAACAGTAAGTAATTGCTGCTGGCACACCGAGAACCTGTACATTCGTTCAGAAAAGTAATATAACTAGTTTCTCGCACTGTTGTTTCATATTTAGATAAAATTTGGAAAGGAAAGGCGAATAAGAATCAATAAGAAAGGCGAGCAGGAAGTGATCGTCTGCGTCCAAAATGCCCACTCCAATTTACATCACAATCTCCAGTACTTAATGTTCGCCGGCGCGGCAGTGGTGATGCTGGAATTGCAATCAGTATTGAAATAATGAAGGAAGAAAGATTAAACAAAAAGAACTTATTTTGACAGAATTATGGTAGCAATTTCGCCATATTCTGAATGAAACCTTAAAGCTTCATAGAGCCAAAAGAAAAAAGTAAAGAACTATCTACAAATGTAAATTAATTTGTTCTGTATTCAACAACTAACGTGAACGATTATGGGCTGACTGCTTCGAAATGATATCTTCAACTGATTGATTGTTTGCATCGCGATTTCTAGAGTATTCTTCATATGCTCGCCATGCTTCTTCATTGCATGTTGATTTTAGTTTCGTAAGAATAGCCCTTCTCATGCCTCTGATTGTAAAATTTGGATACCATCGTCGAAATGAATCATTTCGAGTTATGAACTGGAAAACACAATCTTGCAAAATACTTATCATAACCATGACTTTGTTTTATGAGAACAGTTTAATATTTAAAACAGTCCACATTGAAAATATATAAACCCTTTTTACTGTGCATCTTTCACTATACATTGCTTAAATTCGAAAAACGACTTACCGATGGTGGTTTCAGCAAGAAACACTCAGCAAATTTCAAAAGAAATAGTCCACAATCTGTATAGTTTCTCTGCTGAGGAACAGGAACTGGCACAATCTAAAGCATCTAGGCGATTACTAACCTAAATTGGAAAAACTGAAATTTGAAACTATGCATCACCAAAAATTTGACAAATAACGCCACAAAAGTAAAATTGTGCATAGAAAATCTCACCTTTTCAATTAATTCTTTCGCAAAGTACTTTGTGTCCCCATCCTTCAATTTCCTTTTATCTTCATACTCACAAACAAGATATTCTCTTAGAACAGGAACTGTTAATTTTCTGCAAATTATTCTCAATAACATTAAAAACTATTGGTACTTCCTTAAGTGACCCTGCACATTATCATTATATTTACTAAATTTTGATATGGTGTTGGATTTTAGTTTACATAAGGGCTTTTATTAGTAGCAGCACAAAGTTCACATTTATACCTCTTGATATCCGTAGCATCGGCCAATGAATCCAGTAAAATGATACACGTTTTCCTCAGTCTTTTTGGTATGACATTATCCTCCTTGCCATTCGTTGTTTCTGGCACACGATTCACAATCGAGTATCGCGGGAAAGTGATTATAGCTAAGTACCTGTGAGTAAAAATAATTTGTAATATCAGTATTTAAAATTAGTTGCATTAGCGAGCTTGGGCAACAAAAAGCTGACTTGAACGAAACTTCAAAGTTCAAAATGATTCATTAAATCCTTAAAGAATAATCATCTTAACACTATTTCTAACTTCTTTACTCGTTAATTAGGAAAGCAGAGTTCTCAGTGGAAGTTAAAATTACGAATTTGCCTTCAAAGCAAATCAGAACAAAGGAAGATTACAGTAAGTTCAGAAAAACCCTGGAGAAAAACACTAACCAATGGATATCTTCAACAATGGGGACAACAATATAATCAGCATTGAAGATATCCACATTTTTTGTCCATGTTCTCACTCCCTTATAATTTTCGGCGATCTGGAAACAATGGAAATAAAGAAAAAACAATGAATATTCTTTTGAAATAGTGGTATATTAAAAAGAACAAAAATACAAATCTTGCTCTCGGAATCATCTTGACGTTAGAAAGGACTTATTCAACTTATTTATTTACACACGTACTTCGTATCCAATTATTTCCTTTGATATGCCTCAAAATTGTAAACATTCTCTATATCAGATGCCTCGATCCTGCTATTTTTTTAGTCACAGAAGAACTAAGCTAAAGTTATATAATCATGATAATATAAGAGTACACTTTTTCAACCAATAGACTGACCCATTTTGCGCGGGAGGAAATGGTACGAATTACACCGGAACCAGCAGGCGGTATCTGTGTTAATCGAGAATAGAAGAAAGGGTTGAATATAAAAATGGACGGACGCCTGGAAAAAAATGACGGAATTTATAAGAAGTTTGAAAAGTTACACAGTCTGATACACAAGGGTCTGATTTCTTTTAAAACAAGTTTACAAGTTTTCCTGATTATCACATTCATAAAACTGAAATACTGCAAATCAACCATTAAAAATTGAGTGGAGAAAAAACACAAGTCATTTACCTCTCCGATGATACTAATTCCATCTGTATATATTTCAAATAAAATTCTATGATTGTATCATTTAACATTTCGTTTGGCCTTAGATATTCCACATCAGCATAGTGAATTGATATGGTTGGCTGATCACGAGGATAATTTAATAACAAATCCAATTTTGGTCCTTTCGCAAGTTTCAGCTAGAAAAAAATACAGGTAAGTTCACACATAAAAAGTTGAAAATCACTCGATTTTTTCTAATCCTGTGATATAGAAATTTGCTTCGAAGCACGGTACTTATTTCTGCAAAGAATTATGCTTATGGTGCAATCAGTCCTAGATTCTCACTAGAAAACTTACCGTTCAAAATTTAGCTTCAAATTTTACTGATAAAGAATAGATTATGCTTAATCAAATTCTGTGATCATTTTTTTTTTTTTTTTTTTTAATATGCTTGCAGATGAATCTCAATCCCCTAAGTCACTGTAACCACAGATTATCATAGATGTTTCTCATCCGACGCAAAAAGATGAGTCATCGTTAGTTTGTATAATTTATTGATTTGATTCACTGCTTGGAAAGCAAATTAATATTAACCAATCAAACTAAATCATGAAAACGTCTGGACCAATCAAGTAGGATCTGTCGCTAAATCTCCATTATTTAATTCAAGTCTCAAAACTCCGATATGGGGCATTTGGTAACTGTACATACAAAGATGAAAACAACTAAAAAACTGAAAATCTCTACCGAAATCCTAAAAAACCACTAGCTCTAACAAGCAAAATATAAAGAAGACAACTCACGAAAGCTTTTAAAAAATGTAATTTGAAAACTAAACATGCATGCAATTCGTTTAAACAAAGTTTAACATATACAAAGGTAAAAGAACAGTACACTTGCGATTTTTGAGTTAAACAACCTTGGGTTCTGGTTTTCATAAAATCTATCCTCAAGAATCAGTTTTGTCTCTTCCCCGGTTTTTGTAGCAAAATAAACACTATCGTTTTTAACAAACAGTATAGAGACATACAGGACCACCTTCATCGTCGTCATCATCAATAACATGTACTACTCGTTTACAGCTTTGATTGGACATTTTCGCTTCCGATGGCATCCCACAGCGTGAGGTTGATGGTTCGTTGGGTGTAGCACTTAGGGATAGTTCAGAAGCATTCGACTGTTTGATGGTTCGTGATTGCATACTCGTGTGCGTCAAAACCGAGACCTTTTTGGCTGGTGATCGGCCGACAATACGTGTATTACGTGGCGAAGTTACTGGCTGAGCTATGACAGAATTACGTCTGTGGGACACCTTAACAAGTTTAATTGGATTACAATTTACACTTCTGAGTCAGAAAACTAATTAATGGCGCAACCTTATGACTTCTCGGAAAAGATCATAATTATAGTTTATTGCACGCTCACTCAAAAATCGAGCTCAAGTTAACTACATAGTCATCTTATAACTTAATTAGGTATTAACCTTCACAATCATTAACTATGGCAGCTGGAGAAGGTTCAGTTCTCAAGAGCTCTGAAAATATTTCATCTCATGAAAATCAACAAAAACCGTGATAAGTCTCTTCATCTAAAAAAGTGCGAGAAAAATTGAACAGGGACAAAAACTTACATTCATAGCAGGAGGGGAATCTAATGATGATGAACCGTACCGAGGTGGCATTACACGCACAATGTTAACAGTGATTGGACGATGCTGCACAACACCCGCTGAACTAGACTGATGATATGTGATGCCTCTGATCTGCTGAACATCAGGTGGTTTGATAATATCCTGTGAGCGAACCTGGAAAAATTTCATTGCCAAAACTGCTTGATCACTGTTAGAACTATATAAAACATGCAGTAAATTCTAAATGAAGTTTGAAATATTACTAATACATGTAGTTTTTCATCCGATATATACAGTTTTATGATCTGAAGCAGCCAGTCCATGTCAGACGATAACATTCAAAGACATCAAACAATGTTTATTTAAAAGAAATTATAAGAAAAAGTACAAGTTTGTCAGACTATCCTAACTAGCTTTGTCTTAGTTTTTTCATAACACAGCAATTTACAGCTGATAGCGGTCGCCGACTATTGATATATACGTGCGGCTGGTTGGGAAGGAATATCTGCGACGGTTGTGAAGGAGTATCTGTAGAGACGGTATTAGATACATTATTGTCAGTTAGGCGTGCTGCCAGATTCGGTACAGTTCCCGCCGTTTGTCTCACATTCAATCCAATATCTCGCATTAGAGTTACGAAATCATTTTCAGCCATGTCTCCTGTATAACAAATATATTTTCATTAGCAAATCAAGTATTCCTGTTTCGCCAAACTTATGAAATGCCAACTAACAGTTGCAAATACAGAAATTCAAGCCACTGCCAATAACTAAACACTTCCAATACAAAATTGTAGTAAAGAACACTCCATTGTATTACAAGGATTTCCGTGCAGAATACAAAATGTGAACAAATGTCGACTCTTTGTCCAGAGTAACAATATTATCAAGTTCTGTCAAAATTTTTTTTTTTAAATCGAATAACAACGACAGATAAAAATTACCGAAAAAGTTTCCTGCTGATGCATTTATAACCACTCCTTGCGCAATACTTTGAGCCTTAAAAAGCAATCTGGTTTCCTCCACTAAACGCAAAACCCGTTTTAATAAATCCATATTGTCTTTAGTACATCTTGTTATATCAACCAATATATACCTTAAAAAACTGCACTAACTTGAACAAACTGATATTCTATTTATGAAACACTTTGAATCGCAATGATCTAACTTGAAATTGTAATTTAAAGTAGAAATAAACCACGAGAAACTTCCATTTCAACACCTTTCAGATTGAAGTCTCCCACTTTCCTTCATCATTTAACAAACTCCGAAGGAAAAGAGAAATTTCGGCAATACCATATGTCGCAAAAAACTACTCGCTATAAAAAAGGCAAAAAAGAAACAAAGGAACGAAGAGAAAAAATCTTCAAGGATACACTAACAAACACAAACAAACTTCGTCAGATCATTATTTGAATTTCTCTTTCAAAATATCATCGTAATCAAAAACCCAGCAACATAAATTACAGCGTACCTTTGACAAACGCGTGCACTTTCTGAATCGAAATAAGGAGCAGTCTTTCCGATCGTTGCTTCTGGCACTGCTGCGATGTGTAATGTTTCTCGAATTTTGCCAGCACAGAATCGGTTAACCAAAAAAGCTATTGCTTTATGTTGACCACTCTGACAAAGCTGAAAACATTAGAAAACGATAAGTAAGGACAAACAAGGTTAATCTGAAAATGATTTAGTGACTTTAACTTAATGCATTCCAACAGTTGCAGTTTTTTACAAATTATCATCACTTTCTCAACCACAAACTCTAATAAAAACGATGACGAATACAGTTCTTACATATTAAATGATAGTACAGTATTTATATAGAAGTGACCTACCAATGCTTTACAGATATGTTTAGAGGCAATCTGTATGGAAAGCCTCTGTGCATTATTTATATCGTACACGTTGATAATGATATGATTTATATGCACAATAGTAGGCTTTACTACTCGAAGTTTCAATGTCCCAAAATATACATATGTCGATTCGATCTAAATAATAATAAGCTAAATAATGATATCTGAATTAATTATTCAGTCTGTGCATGTATTCGAATCATTTCTTCAGTTTTACATTAATCCTGTCATCATCACCAGTCTCTCCTAAGTTCAATACCAAAAAATCCATTGCTATAATACAATGCTCATCTTAAATAAATGTAACACCAGAAATGACGATAATTGAGGAAACTTACGGAAACACATTCCGATGCGGATGCTGCCATTCATTCAATAAATGTTGATCGTTTGTACTCTATACATTCATTAAACTATCCCAGTATCAGTATCACAAATACAACTTCAACAATTTTAAGTAAATTACTGAAAAAATTAAAAATGTGGACGATTAGGGTTGCAAAAAGAACAAATATATTTGAGTTTTCAAAATATCCTCATATAATTGACATTAAAATTAAGGCTTAGACAAAATATTTGATAAAGTAAACGGTATAACGTAAATATACAAAACGGAGAAAATTCAAACATTCCCCTAAATGCTAAAATAGCGTACCATACGCAATTTCATATTTCTTCATTTTCTTCAAATGTGAAATGGCATCTTTTTGATGCGACACCGTTACGACTTGAATCGTTTCACGATGTGTGTAAGTAGGCATCATTTCTACGTTTCTGCATGGTGATCTTTCAATGTGACTTTGTTACTACGCTTTATTTTACTATTTTAGAATTTATTATATTCAGTTTGGTAAATTTGCATAAATTTTATTTATTAGAAATATTTTAACACATTGATTAATTTTATTTTACTGTTTTATAATTGATTGTTTTCATCATTTATTAAGTTTTTCAATTTATGATGGTATAATGGAAATAGAGAATGCTACGCGTTGTAGTTTGTAAACACTGAATAGGTTTTTTATATATTAGCTTAGTTCAAGGTTAGATTCTTGCTGTGTAATTATTGCACTTCAGGTAAAGTGTATGTTGAAAAGTTGAGTTGAAAGTAATAGGTTACATGTTGAGAAATATGTCATTGCAGTGGTGAACAAACGATGTCGTCAGGAGAATTGCCTTGCTATACATTGATCCATGTACCAAGTGATTTTGAAATACCAAGTGAAGTACAGCTGAAAGAAAAATTCGAAAAAGGTTGATATTATAATACTTTTTAGCTTATCATATTCGGGATGATAATTCGGGATGGCAGTAGTTGTTAGCATGCATATGATAGTATATGAAAAGTATTTTACCAGTAAAGTTGTTCGGCAATAAAAATAGTAATAGTAACGACAATGATGTGGCGGTGTTAATTTTAATATAGCTATATTGGTTTTCATTTGCGATTATCTCTATCGAACGTATTTTAAATCATAAAGCGATATCTTCTTGCCTACAGGTGATGTTAAAGCGAAAACAGATGCATTGAAGAAGCTAATTATGATGATAATGAATGGAGAAAAGATAGGACAAGGTATGATGATGCAGGTGATTCGATTCTGTTTGCCCACATCCGACCATACAATCAAAAAGTTACTTCTATTGTTCTTCGAAATCGTCCCCAAGGTAAATTCTATTCCTTCCATACTGATTTCAGTAAATGTTAATTTGTCGATGAATCTTAAAATGTAAAGACTATTGATGGAATTTTATGGAAGGAGTTGTTTATCAGTGTTGGGTGAATTATTTGATCCGATTTAACAGTGAATCTCGTGAGTGCTTTTTTGAGAGATAATATTGGATATGCAACTGCACATCGATAGATAAATTGCACCACGCCGATAGATGAGTTTTGTCAGTGACCTTGATGTGTTGAATGAGGTATCACAACTGATATTACTCATACCTTCTCAAGCGTACTTTTTTCTTCCTTCAATACAAACATTTTTTAGTCTCACAGTTTAATGTTTTCTTGTCATTGTGAAATACCAGTAATAAGTTGGAGTGGCTGCCTTATTGTGTTAATGTCTGATTTCTTTAATCTTCAAGAGAACTCTTCAGACAGCATCAGATGGCAAATTGCTGCATGAAATGATATTAGTATGTGATGCGTACCGTAAAGATTTGCAACATCCTAATGAATTCATTCGAGGATCCACATTAAGGTGAACTATTCTACTGCCTTATTTATGTTTATTCACTTTTTTTATATGATCAAGATAAATCATACGTTGATCTATCTGTGCCTTCATATTTTCGTGATATAGCTTGTTTTGCATTCGCGCATTATCACTTTGTATGTCAAACAAGTAGTCGTTTTCTTCTGCGATGGTACCACTGCCAGAAAACCCAAAATCTATGAGACTTCATAGATTTTGATCTCCAATGCGACCATGATGTTGTTTTCTGTCAAAGTTTTGCTTCTGATGTTACCAGGAAGATATAAATTTCATATCAATATGTTAGAAAAATAGTTTCATACTGCTTTTTCTCAAGAAAAAAGTTACTTCGAGTATTAGAAAGGAATTTTTTACAACAGATTCTTATGCAAACTTCGCGAGCCGGAACTTCTGGAACCTCTTATGCCTGCAATTCGTTCGTGCCTCGAACATCGGCATGCTTATGTTCGACGCAACGCTGTTTTGGCTATATTCACCATTTACCGTATGTTTCAAGTCGCTGGCTAAAACGTTGTTATATTGCTTTCAAGAAATTTCTTGCAACTATTTGGAATGTGATTTTTCTCTTTTCATCATGTTTTTAGGTAATTTCGAATTTCTTATCCCGGATGCACCGGAATTAATATCGACTGTATTGAACAGTGAACAAGATGCATCTTGCAAACGAAATGCATTCATGATGCTCCTTCATGTTGACCAAAGCAGAGCTTTAGACTATTTGTCAGAAGTTATTGACCAAACCACTACATTTTGTGATATTCTTCAACTTATTATCGTGGAGCTTATTTATAAGGTAATTTAGATCAACTTGTCCAAATTTTGCCCGGAATTTTCAAACAATTTTTGTCGCTAACAATGTCTAAATTTTCATTGATGCATTCACTTTTTACATTCTGGCTCTGTTATTTATATTTCGATACTTATCTTGGAAATTTACGTATCATATTTCAAATTTTTTCAGGTTTGTCACGCAAATCCATCGGAACGGGCACGCTTCATTCGTTGTGTTTATAATCTATTGCAGTCTTCATCCCCAGCAGTAAAATACGAAGCAGCTGGTACTCTCATCACTTTGAGTTCTGCACCTACTGCTATCAAAGCAGCTGCATCAGCTTACATCGATCTGATCGTCAAGGAATCCGACAATAATGTCAAGGTTCTGTTGAGAAACTGATCATTTAATAAAAAGTAGGGTTTTGATACTAGTTGTATGCTTGTTGTAGTGAGAAAAATTCTAAAAAAAGCATTTGAGAGGACGGTATGTTAAAGAAATCGACTTGAGAATCACCAGTTTTCTATTGTTCGTGAATTTTTATTCTTGCTTTAAAGTCGAAGATGAAAACAACGCGTTATATGGTTTTGAGCTTTCTTATGATGTTTCAAGTAAAATGTTTTAGTTAATTGTTTTGGATCGACTAGTTGAATTGCGTTCTTCTCCGACCAGTGAAAAAGTATTGCGTGAATTGGTAATGGATGTTCTACGCGTGTTATCAGCTTCGGATCTTGAAGTGCGGAAAAAGACACTGCAGCTTGCATTGGATCTTGTTTCTTCGCGTAATGTCGAAGAAATGGTCATGTATTTGAAAAAGGTTACTTATCTTATTTCTAATATTATTTTGGTCATGATGGCTACGCAGAATTATATGTCAGCACTCTTTAGTTGACATATATACTCTATAGACTAAGAATACCAACATACGTCTTTCTTCTTATAAACTTATTAAAGATTTTCATTTCATTCATTTACATCGTAATGGTACTTCTGCACACTTTAACTTGCTTTAACTTCCATTTCTCTTTTTTGTTAGCCGATAGCATGTTATGAGTACTTCCAATAAATACCGGTTTCAGGAAGTTGGTCGTTCCTCGGATGGAACAGCGGAAGAGGCAGAACGATATCGACAGATGCTTGTGCGAACACTGCATTCCACTACGGTCAAATTTCCAGATGTCGCAGCAAATATTTTGCCAGTTTTGATGGAATTTCTTTCTGAGGATAGTGAAAATGCTGCACAGGATGTTTTGGTGTTTGTAAGAGAAACCGTTCAACGATTACCACATTTGCGTCCAGTTGTTTTAGCACAGCTTTTGGTAAGTTTATCACTTTTTATAGCAGTGATAACATACTGAAAACTACACATTTGGAAACGTTTTGATTATCTTATCTGTTATTTCAGGATGTATTTGGAAATGTGCACAGTGCGCAAGTTTTTCGGTCAGGATTATGGATTTTGGGGGAATATTGTGAATCAGCTGAATCAGTAATGAAAGTAATGCAGTTTATCCGGAAGTCATTTGGTGAATTACCTATTGTGGAAAAGGAAATGCAAATAGCCAGTGGTGACGAAGTTGTCGATGAAAAGAACGAAAATTCAATTGCTGAAGTGACCTCGAAGGTATCTGAATTACTTCGTCTCATTTTGTTACTTTGCTTTAATAAATGCGACTTGCCCAAGTTGTTTAATGCATAATATAATTAGATTCTTTTCTATGATACAGACTCGACAACTTGTAACCGCCGATGGCACTTATGCTACGCAGTCGGCACTTTCGGTCATAAAGACAGAAATAACGGAAAATAAAGCTTTGTTGCGTCGTTTTCTTCTCGATGGAAATTTTTTCCTAGCTTCATCACTTGCAACCACTCTGGTGAAACTTGTCTTCAACTATAGCAACTTTATGCGGGGTTTGTTTTTCAGTTCTTTCATGCGTGTTTGCTTCAAATAATAGTAGAATAAAACTAGAAAATTGTTTTGATATTTAATTCGTGATAAATCACTTAATTTTCCAAAGAATTTTTTAGGTAAAAGTGACAAAATCAATTCATTTGCGGGAGAAGCGCTGTTTATGATTGCATCAGTTATCAATCTTGGGAAGAGTGGTCTTGCAAAGACAAATGCAACCGAAGATGATCTCGACCAGTAAGCTAACACCATTATTAAATAACTATTTTATCTTTGTTCTTTTCTCTTAGTTTATTTTCTTGTACTATTGGTGCTGTTATTTTCTGCGTATGATTTATTTCAAGCTTGACTCATTGTTATATATATATATATATATATATATATATATATATATATATATCATATTTCTCTAATACTAAAATCAAATCTTGCAGTTTGGGCATGTCGATCAAAATTTTGTGCGAAAAATGGCCTGATGCAGAAGTTGTTTTTCTTCGAAAATGTCGTGACAGTCTTGAGTTAATGCTGGAATCAAAATCAGAAAATGAACGCTTCGAAAGCGAAACAGCAAGCAGGTGTCCGCTTCTTATTAGTCATGAAACTTTTGGTGCGAGAATGTAATTCTGGTGAAAAATATTCAACAAATGTCTAATTTTTTCGAATTATTCCCTCTGGATCTTTGTAAAAAACTGAATTGTAATGAAACTGCTGATTTTTCTAACTGTAGTCATGTTTGAAAAGTTTATTTTCCCATTGAAATAGTCTCAAGATTCTTTAAACTCTGCAATGCAGTAACAACTTTCTGATTGCATTTATAGAACTGTCCAAGTGGAGGTAGATCGTACAATTTCATTTACGCAACTTGCTCCTCGTGTCGGTGATGGAGTGACCGGGACTGAAAACTTATTCGATCTTTCATTATCACAAGCATTGGGAACTGTTGCAAAGTCTCCCAAATTCGATTTTGCCTCCTCTAAGTTAGGCAAGGTGAATAAATTCATAGAAATTACCTCACAATTTAGTAATTGTAATGCTATTTGTTGTTGTAAAGCTTTTAATTTTGTGTATGTATTCATTTCGTACGAACCTAATGAAAAGTCGAAAGAACTTTTCCTAGAAGATGAAGAGTGCATGAACGTTACTGTAAATTAGATCTTTATAAACATCTTGGAGGGGTATTTAGTTTGCTAATAGTTACCTTCGATGGGTTACAGCAATTTATTTCCAGTTCAGATCCGTTTATTTGATACTTTTATTTCAGGTGAAGCAGCTTGCTGGTTTTTCGGATCCTGTTTATGCTGAAGCATATGTTAACGTAAATCAGTACGATATTGTTCTTGATGTGCTTATCGTTAATCAAACAAATGATACTCTTCAAAATGTTTGCCTGGAACTATCAACTGTTGGTGATATCAAATTGCTTGATAAACCAACACCTCTTACACTCGCACCGCGTGATTTTTCCAACATTAAGGTAATTTTTTTAAAAACTGCTTAGTATTAGAGTGTATAGGAGTATGCGGGAAAATTTTTTTGTCATAATTTGTGTCTTTATAAAGAAGCAGCAGCTCGTATCAATAATAAGAGCACAGATATCGACTATGTGACGATTCCTCCGTTTTGAGGTTCGATTGCTCGTAAACTTTCACTATTGAATGCTTTTATTTCTTCCTTATGATACTATTATGTCTTCTCTTCTTTTACAAAAATTTTGTTTTCACTGTGGTAATTTTAGGCTACCGTAAAAGTTGCTTCTACAGAAAATGGTGTGATTTTTTCGGCTATAGCCTACGATGTTCGCGGATCGACATCTGACCGAAATTGTGTTTATCTGGAAGATATACATATTGATATCATGGATTATATTGTACCGGGCAATTGTACAGACACCGAATTTCGGCATATGTGGGCAGAATTTGAATGGGAAAATAAAGTTTGGATGCTTCTTTGTTTTACATTTATTCTGACTCTAGTAATTTAACTCAAAGTCCAGTATGTGTCATGGATTTTCTTTGACTTCTTCTGCTTTAGCAATTTCGTATCTAAGTTTTAATTTCTCTCTGTTTTTTAGGTCAACGTGAACACACCAATCACTGATTTACGTACATTTCTAACGCACCTCTCTGCTGTTACAAACATGAAACTATTGACTACTGATGCCGCATTAGGTATTTTCCAAATTTGATCATTACTTTAGATCTTTTTCTTAACAATCTCTCATTGTGTTAATGGCTTTGTCGTCTGATATTTCTCCAAATTCTTCTAAGATTTCCATAGAATATGGATATGTCTACAGGTAAAACACGAATTTTATAATACTACTTGAATTTCAGAAGGTGAATGTGGCTTTTTGGCTGCCAACTTCTGTGCACATAGTATCTTTGGAGAAGACGCACTGGCCAATGTTTCTATAGAAAAAACCAATCCCCTTGATCCAAATAGTCCGATCATAGGGCATATACGAATCCGTGCCAAAAGCCAGGGAATGGCGTTATCGCTTGGTGATAAGGTTTGTATTGTTTTGCTACGTTTTATGTCCAAAATTTTGATTTTTTAAAGTTTCTCGGTATTCAAAGTCATTTATCACTAATTATTCCAGATAAACTTTGCCCAAAAAGAGAGAAAAATAACGCTACTAAAAGGAGAAGCAGTGTCGAATTAGGATCCCGAAGAATTCCAGCAATTATATTTATATTCTGTGATAATTATTGTTGTGCATTCTTTATCTTTTCCGTTTTATTGGAAAATTCCTGCCATTCTATTTATCATCATAAGCTACTTTTCTCTCTTTCTTTATTCTATACTTCCGCCTTTCTTTCTTTAATTCTTCTACGAAACTATATGAACTTAATTCCAGTAACGCAGCACTCGTATCAAGGAATGGAATGTTTTATTTAGATTGCGCATTTCACTCCATTGAGTCTTCCCTGCATATAGCTGATACACTTCTTTTGAAACTTATAAATAATAGTGAGATTTATTTCACTGTAGTATGTGTGGTGAAAACATAGAGATATTAATAATGATATAATAATAATAATAATAATATTGATAATGATAATAATAGAAACGTCTTAGAGCAGTAAGTATAACCACAAACATACGGTAATACACATCATAAAAGAAATTATGAAAAGGAAATGATACATTATGGAGAAAAAGAACTAGAAAAATCACCACACTTGTTCATCACTAAAACTATTGTAGCTTCATTTGGTTACGATATTATTTTATTAGTAGGGAGCGTTGGATCGTTATCAGATAAGTATTCTATCGCTATCTTGTTATGTGTTTTTTTTTTTTTAATATCTGCTGTTATCCTGTTTTATATGTCTTTGTGTCCTTTAAACTTCTATTTACTGATAATTTATGTAATTCTTTAGTTTTGGAATAAATTATGTTGGGTTCTATTCCGATTCTAACATAACCTAGATCTTCCTCAACTTTAATTTGATTTAGTTGCTGAGAGGAAAAATGGATCTCTAACTACTTTCCTTTTTCAAAAGTTTTCTTCACATCAAATTTTCGAAAAGATGCTGCAAAAGTTCTATTCATATGAAGTTTGCTATTCGATATTGGGAATGTTTGAGAATCTTTTCGTGTCTTTTCCAGCAAGTACAAAACGAATGCAAATGAAGGAATCAGTTGACATAGAATATATCAATTTTTTTATAATTGCAACGAAATATGTTCATGTTTTTGAGAGGAAGGAAGAAAAAGATTCTGTTTGGCTGAAAGCTGAATATCATAATAGCATGAGGTATCAGCTTCAGATTTTTTTGATGGCAGATGGAATGTGAATATCACTTTTTTTTTTTTTTTTTTTGAGGGAAATAAATTTAAGAAATAATGTTTCTAATTATAAACGAATATAAAAATTGAGATGGCACACACGCACAAACATATACACAATATGAACTACTGCTTTAAATGCTTTGGATAGATAAATTTGATTAATGGCTTTAAAATTAATAAATCATTTGTTTAAATGTATTATAACTCGATCAGAATATAAAGAGAACAAATTACATAGTAATTGGTAGGGAAGTTGCTTTTTGAGGAATAAATGAGAAATTTAATAAAAGTTTGGAAACAATATGAAAAGAAAAACCAGATCAAATGCTCTGCGTAATATAATTTGACTATTTAAGTGAGTCTTCTCTTTTTTTTTTATACGCGATAGGTACGTGAAATATTTGTTAAAGTTGTATCGTCCCATTCCAAACTTCTGTTCTGTCGTTCTAAAATTACCATTTTTTTTGTTAGTTTTTACAACAAATGTCTGGAAAAATATCTCAGACAAGTTCTTGAAAGCTTTTTTTTTTAGGAATTCTTTTTTTTTTTTTTTTTAATTAGCTCGAAAGTTGAAAGAGAAACGGAAATATATAAACTTACCATTATCGACATGAGGAAGTACATGCCCAGCATCTTCATCTTCTGTCAAGCCCTCATCACGAAAACTGAAATATAGTTAGACTGTTCACTTAATGAAATGTATAAAAATAAAATTCACACTTTTATGAATATGAGAGGTCAAAAAGCGAAGAATTCTAAACTGTAGGATTAATTAATTAGATAAAAAGACTCTAAATGTTAAAAGAAAATGAGAAAAATGTATATTCATAAATGCACTCAACATTATTATATTTATTTTAATTTTACATATATCCAGGAGAATAATCTCAGTGCCCAAATATTTTATTAGAATTTCGCAAAGTTCAGATGTAAGTTAGCTATATCAATGAAAGAAATGAATGAGATCACCTTTCACCACCATCGGAGCTTTCTTCTTCATCAGAAAAATCAACACCATTTTTATCAACTTCTTCCAATGGATTTACTGTTATATTCATACCACCGTCATCCCATTCCATTGCTCCTTCCTATAATGTAATGAATTCAAATTATAAAAATATTAAAATTATCGAAAATTATGCTAAATTCAAACTTACAGTATTTCGTCGGTTACGTCGCCGTCTTGAAGGAAGTGGAGTATCACGCATTTTCAGTATTCCGATTACTAGTATAATTAGAAGGAAACCAACGCATAAAACAACGACTACGGCAACTGCACCACCTGAAAATTCTATATCCATGTAATTGAAATTAGAAAAAAAAAAAGGAAGTGGAAATATTTCTATTTAAAAAAGATGTAAAATTTGAAAGTGATAATATACGATCCCTTTTTCATGCCAATTTATAATATGAAACTCAAACACATTCAATAAAAAAAATTTCCATTTTTTGTGACATTGAAAGAAAGCAGATTTATATTATTTTATTAAATTTCAATGAAGATTTCATCTGTACCTATTTAACATACATACAGTTAACTTTTAGATAAGAAATTGTTATGTTTTACCTGCTATAGCACCCTGTACACCGTAACTGTGATGTGACATTAATGCTTTTGGCCGTGGTAAATCCATTTCCAGTAAATTTTGCAGTCGATTTCCACCAATACGATCGTATGCAGGATCCACTTGCACTTCTTCATCATCATCCAAAATTTCAGTAACTGCTGATTCGGTTGATTGAAGTGATGTATTGATATTCATCTAAATTTCACATCATTTTCTCTCAAGTACTTTCTACAAAGTGATAAATATCATAATTGTGAGTAGCAATTTAAAAGTAATTTGGATTAACTGTTACTCACTCTTAAATGAAAATGTACTCTTTCATTCCCAATGGAAAATTTTTTTTTTTTTTTTTTGAAAGCAATATCTTTAAAAAGTCAATATGGATTTCCTTACATTTCTCATTTTTTCCTCTTTACCACTATTATATAGCAACTTACAACAATTTTTGCCATAAATATCTATTTACTGAAAAAAATAAATAAATAAAATAATTCTCTTAAGAAGGTAGGAAGAAGAAAATAAATAAAAATAAATTATAAATTATTTGTATAGGAAGCGATACTAAATACATTATGGACTATGTAAGCGATTATTATTCTCGCAATTCTAAAAAAAAGAAAAAAATTAAATAAAAGTTATGTAAATTAAGCTATCAAATTTCTCATCAAAATTTTCACTTGAAATTCATAAAAAAAAAGCATCTTGATTGAAGGTTTTTACAAATAAATAAAAGTGAAAATTAGATATTTTTTTTAGTAGAAAAAAAAACCTCTTTCGCAAAAAAGTGCAAAAAAAAAGGAAGTAGTTTTTAGTAAATTTTTTTTTTTTTTTTTCATCTATTTCCTATTCTTTCTATTCTATTCCAAAACATTTAAATAATTTCCTACAAAGATGTATATATTAATGAGAACGATGATGAAGTTGAGATAACAAACAAAGAAGAGCACAAAAATTAAAACAATAAAACAGTCCTTGTCAGAAAGAAAGATAGTCTTGGAAAATCGTTTCTCAAAGGATCAGCAAAATTCAAAAAAAAAAAAACATCCATTTATTTCTGTTAATTTTCGATTCATTTTTATGTAAAATTCTAAAAAAAAGAAAAAAAAACCCTTATGATTTACCTTAATGACTCATTAAAGTTTCGGAAAAAGTTCTCCATTTCAATTTCTTTTGTGTATTAGAGATATCTATTTTTTTTTTTTTTTTTTTTGACATTTGTTTGCTCGATTCTATTACTATCACACTATTAATTATTTCAATACACTTACTGTAACGAGGAATTCATTGCTAAGAATTTGACCACCACCCATTGCACATTGTACAGTATAGATTCTCCTTGAATATGAATCAGCTCGAGTATTAAAGTAATGAATTTTCGACAAAATCTCTCGGTAACCTTTAACCTTTTCTTTACCTTTCAGTAATATACCCTGAAATATGTTTCTTTTTCATAAGTGGATTTTTTTCGCTCCCTTATTTCCAAAAATCATTAAATCATTAAAACAGAAATAATGAAAGTCATTTAATCCTTTCAAAAGTTCTATTTATCAAAATTATGGCTAAACTTTTCATACATCAAGTATAACAACATTGATCAAAAAAAAGTATTCCTCAAGAAATCTGAAATAACATTTAATTTAGTTCAATAATTTTGCGAGATTATAATAAATTAGTGATGCATTAATTAAGTTCTTTCTTCTATTTAGTTTACATCATCCATATGTAAACTACAAAAAAAAAAAAAGCACACACACAACTTATGAATTGAAATGATATCATACTTCTTTATCATGTTCAAAATCAATTCGAAGAGCAGCAATTAATGAAGCTGGAGAAGAGAAATATTCCAAGTCCATATCTCGTGATGGCTTTAAATGAACTTTACACCAATCAAGTTCCGATACGCTTGTTCGTTCAATCTCTTCTTAAAAACAAAACTTTATTTGCATAATACTTTTCCATTAACGTTTATCATCATTTCTTCACCAATACTTTCCGCTTCTTCAGTTAACAGAAAGGTTGAGGTTTAATTTCAATGGATATTTTTAGCCATGGAATATCGAATTTGGTCACCTTATCGATCCGAGTAGAATTCAAGAAACCACCTACTTCATTATTTATCATAATTCATTCATTAAAATTCCAGTACTTCTAGCTTTTTTTTTCTCTCTCTCTCCTTATTCTGCTTTACTTTTTTTTGAAGGAAAATTTCTACGACTAGTGAAAAAAAAAAAGAAAAAGAAATGCGTTTCAATTTGAAAAATTCAGTTTTCTAAGCTTTTCGAATTTGTCTTCAAACATTTTTAAAATTAGACAAAATCAATAAAGGAAAAAAAAGTTAACTTGGAGGAATATTAATTATTTTCGTTGTCCAACAGAAAAAAAATGATGGAAAGTTTGATGTATTTGCTTCCTAGACTATGTACTTCATCAATCACTTGATAATTATGATCAATACCATTATCATATCGTGAAGCTTTTAAATTACATATAAGAATTATAAATGTTATATCTTTAATTTATATATTCAATCTCTTTCGAACCAATCAACATGCAGATCTCTTCCATTCTATTGGCTTCATAATTATTCATAAGTACTTTTAGCTATCTTTTTACTCTTTGTATGTTAAGTGAAAAAAGAGAACGGAGAATTAACAATAACTACATGCTTAGATGAAAGGATATTATTAGTGACAGCTTTTGGTGAATATCTTTTGGCCAATGCAATTAATTTTTGAATAATTTAAAAAGAATGTTCTACAATTTCTCCATCTATTATAGGACAAATCAGAAGAGAAATTTATAAAAAGGGAAAGTGCTGTAAAATCAATTCGCAAATGATGTAGAACATGAACTGAAAAACTCATGAATTAATAATGTCAAAGATGAGTTTGGAAATTTTTAATATGTTAAAATTGAAATTTTTACCTCCATTGATGTTTTGAGTTACGGTAATTTTGATTTCGGGAAGCATTGGTGCACCAGTTTTAACAAGATGTTGATCACTGTTCACAACTGATAGACCACTAATTGAAATTACGGGTTCAGCTTCACGTTTAACGAATATGGAACCTTTACTAGGATTAAGAGTAAGCTGAAAAGACGAATAGAAAATGCAAACAAGAAATTCGAGCAACAACAGAAGTAGTTGAAATTTTTATTGATGTTATCATGCGCTGACAAAACAATCTTAATAAATTTTGATTTTTCAATTAAGAAATACTTCCGCCAACTAACCGTTTTTCCATCAGAGCATAAGACGGTTGTATTGATGAAAAATGTACGTTGACCAGGTGTTGGTAAATTTTTCGTATTTGCATATGTAACTCGTTGAAGTAACAATGATAAATCTTCGGCTGTATTCGCTTTTAAGGAGAAAGACGATGAATCCGCAGCAAAGATTGCATTCTACAGAAAAGAAAATTTTGAAAGCTAGTTATTTATACATCTTTGATTTTTTGTTCGAATTCGAACTTTGACCTTTGACGTTTTATCTACAAGGATAAAATGTGAGCCAGTTCAAGTATTAAATTTTGAAAATTTAATTGGAATGCAAACCTCCCCTGGTACCAATTGATCGATGGCATTGAATTCCAGCTTTTCCTTGCATTGATGGGAGCATTGAAGAACTTGTGGTTGTTCAAGTTTATGTGGTAAATAATAGATGGAAGCTAGATGACCTTTGAAAAATTGTGACATTATACGATTACGACCATGCCAACATGCTCCGATAACTAGACGAATTTTCTGCAAAACATACATTTCACGATCATAAACTTCATTTTCAACTCTTAATAATACAGCATATGGTCACTGAAAAATGAATTTCAGTCATGAAATGAGAAAAAAAAGAAGAAAACTTATAAAAATGGAACAAAAATTGGCGATAAACTGAACTTTGGAAAAATCTAACCGTATCTTTGATACGATGCAATGGCCAATCATCCAATATTTCTGGATTTTCCTTTGTTGCAACAAATTTACGACCATCGATGTATAAATCAACCTAAATATTAGCAGATAAGATACGAAAGACAGAGAAAATAATAACCTTATGAAAAATCATAAAACTGAGAGAGTAAGGAAAGTAATAATTTTTCGTTCAGTATTCACTAAAATACTCTACGAGGAGCAGTTAAATCGAAAATTGTTTATTTTCAATTTCCTTCCATAGCTTTTTCAACTGTAATTGTTGGTTAGATCAATTGTTCAACAAAAATTTTCCAATAACAAAATTATAGTAACCGTATCAACAGATGCAAATAGGATGGAATATGAATGCCAACGATTGTCGCAAATTTCCGGAATACTCCATCGCCATTCAGCAGCACGAAATGCAGCTTCAGCGTTACTCTCACGACGCATTAACATTTCCAGCTTACAATGACGCGTATAAATCGCAAAATGATGACGATTCATATCTAAAATTAGCTTATAATTATGAATGCTGGTAAAAAAAAAAGAGTGCTATCAAACTATTATGAATCTTTCTCACTAAAGTTTATCACAACTTCTGCTACAATTTGGTTTTTTCTTTTTTCATTTTTCTTTTTTAAATTATTAAAGTTTTAATACTATCTGTCTGTTATTACTTGCAAATTTATAAGTTGAAGTTGCATTTCATTGATAATTTCAATTTTTTTAATTTCTGTAATGAAGATATCATCTTAGTTATTCTTCAACAAAATCAATTCATATTTTGTTGGAAAAGTATAAACAAAAAAATTCACTCGTATAATCGCTTTCACATAGGATTGTTTGTTTAACAGCTTGTTCTTCTTTACTGCCACGAGAATGTTTCATTGAAAAAGTTAGCGTAAACTTTAATGGAATGACACCATCAATTTTCTCCGGCGGTACAACCATTGAAGTTGACTTTCCATCAAAGGCATATTTATCGGTTATCACACTGTTATCAATTGTATCACCATCATCATTATCATCGGTAGCTGATAATAGTGTAATTGTTGATTCATCCATTCCACATCTATAAAGAATAATATACTGCGAATTGATCAGACCTTAGTAATAAATTAAAATTATTCAACATAGTTGAAAGTTAGTTTTAAACAAGGAAAAAAAAACGATTTCGTTGTAGACATTCATTGAATTTACTAAAAATTGGTAATCATCAAAGATACGGTGTTTCTTTAATCCAAAAATATATTTACTTATTCTGAATAGTTTCTGGAACAAAATCATCACGATCGCATCCATTTGTCAAATGATCAGTTTGCAGTGTTAAAATACTTTTCACACTTTCCAGTGTACATGATTGTGCTTCCGCACATGTAATGATATGTGCATTTGGCGCAATTCGAACATTTCCGGATCCAGGAATATAAGTGATTCGTTCTGGGATACCATGGATACCATCCAAACAAGCTTCATGAACATTGATTGTGACAAGGGTTGATTTAGATTGACGCATACCACAATCATGAGCAACAATTGTTAGAATGTAGGATTTCGCTTGAGTATAGTTTAATGGTCGTGTATTCCGTAATACACCCTGATAAATAAACAAATATTGTACAGAAAATAGACATTTTATTTGACTTATATTTAAATCCGTTTCACTTATATAGAATTTTATGTTAAATTTAAAATTCATCGGTTCAGTAGTTTTACCCGAAGAAAACCCACTGCTGAATTGTAAAATAGTGTTAAATAGAAAATAATTCTAAAATATCCCCAGAAATTTTAAAACAATTGAGATGGAACAATCCTTGTGCATTCATTGAATAATATTATACACATTGGAAATTTGGCTAACAAATCAATCAAATAAAATTTCAAACAAAGAGTCAAACGAAACCTGATCATCGATAGCAAATGGGAATCCATCTAGTGCATTTGTGATCTGATATCTGCATATTTGTCCATAAGGATGACCACAATCCTTATCAGTCGCTTGCAATCGAGCCAATTCGCTGTAAATTTTTCCTGGAACCTAATTGATTTAGTAAAATTTGCAAGTATTTGACATAATGAAATTATTGAATTTGTTTTGAAAAGTTAGTGCAATTGGTTAATTATTATAAAATCAATTTAGTTCAAAAACAGTTTACGATATCCATTTAACTTTACCTTCGTTGATGTTAAAAGTATACCACGGACGTGAGAATACTGGCACATGATCATTGGTATCTTTCACGGAGATTCGTAATCGTGCACTGAAATGATACTTTTTAATCTCAAATTTAACATTTTTTAAAATAAATATTATGCTGTGAAGAACTGAGCTAAAAGATCAGATTGAATCATTTTATTTCTTTTGAAAAGAGTCATTTAAAGTTTTCTAATCCTACAAATTTTGACAGTAAATGTTAAAATAAAGGTTCCTGTTTTGACTTGTTTTACTAACCTATTCAATTTAATTACAACTGTTATTTTATCTATGAGTTTAAAAAATTTTTAATTAAACTAAAGTCTGCTCGCATAATTCAATAAAAGAAGATAACTTGTTAGATTTAATACTGACAATAGTGGCAATAATTGATGTAAATAGTAAATTTTGAAATATATTTTCTACCTTTTTTGAAATTATCATACCTTCAGGCACTAATATTGCTGTCGAAGATGAAAAGAAAAGGAAGAAAAATTCATTAGTTAATATTTCTTTTTGTTCGAAAATTTTTTAACATTTTATCAATCATACGTTTACTTGAAAACTGAAAAGGAAAACTTCCACTAAAGCTTCCAAAATGAATTATTGCTTGACTTAGAGTGCGTTCTATTTTCCTAACCACGAATCTTTTACTAATAAATTTAGATTTTCTAATTTAATGAAGAAAAACTAACGAATGAATTACTTTTCGTGCAAGTGCAAAAAAAAAAAAATTTTTTTACTAAATTTAATCATTTTTTATCCACCAATAAATATGTTCTCAAATTTTTTACTACTAATATAGAAATAAAAAGTAATCAGTATTTTTTTCCTTTTATAATATTGAAAATCAAATATTAACATAAGAAATTACGATAAACTTCAATAATTGAATTTATTTTCATGATTTCTTGCTAATTCATAAAATAGAAATATACCTTTCTGATCTGGCATCATCACCACAACGAATTGCTACTACATTAAGGAGATACTGTGGATTGCTACAGTCTAAATGTACACCATCTTTTACTCGTACAACACCTGAGCCTTCTTTTTCATCGTTTACATCAATTATAAATGGTACATCTTCGGAATTTTCACTTGTAAGTTCGTATCGGCATACCGGACCTTATATTCACCAAATTAATTCGATTTTTATTTGGAAATATTAAAACTGATAATATTTGATAGAAGAATTAATGACTCGAAGGAAATTGAAACTTCTTTTAGACAGTTATATTTTGTTCGAATCATTCCGACTCGTACAAGGTAATTTATCGTCTTAATATGGTAATGATAACAGTTCATCATTGTTTAAGCAGAGAGGAAGACATATTCCTCTAAAATATTAATTGGATAAAATAAAGTGTTATGTTTATTTGTATCCTAATTAATTAACGGAGTAAAGTAAATGGTTAAAAGTCTAGTTTTGTCAGTTTTCTTTGAGAAATTCAATTAGAAGTTGCATCATCAAACGAGAAGATAAATGCATTTTGGTGCAATTTGACGTGAAAAGATCCTACTCAAAATTCAACAATTTAATATGAAACTCTTTCACAATTTTAAAGTTTTTAAAAATGATCTAAAAAATTTTTAATTTTTAACAATGATGATAATTAGCTAACCAGTTTCATGAATGATGCTTAATTTGGGATTAACATTAACTATAGTATGATCCTCTCGTATAGTACCAAGTAGTTCGTCTGCACCACCAAGATCAATTATTGGAACTGAAAATAAATGCTTGTTGAAATGGTATGAAAATTTACTTCAAATCAATTTTGGGAAGAAATATAAAAAATTTAGAATTATTTCAATTTTATCATTTCTTCTAAGTTTTTCTTGTATTGCTATATTATCTTTTTTGAGATTACGATTTATTAATTAAATTTTATTTCATAAACCACATGCATAATTGCATTCAGTTTTATTTATTCAATCTAATGTTGCATTTAACTTTCTCAATAACTGGAAAACTTTTACAATAAGTTTTATAATAAATCATATTTCCAGCGAAATTGGCTAGCTTCACTTATTGGTAAGAATGAAAATTGAATTCTCTTCGAATAAAAAAAAAAAAAAAACTTCGATTTTCTTATTTCGCTTGTTTCAAGAATTCAAATTGACATTATTTACTCTATGAGGTTGAAATTGTCCTGAGATCATTGTAAATGTATATTTATAAATTTTTAATAAAAATGCAAATTAAATACAAAATAGTGAAACAAATTTTACAATTCAGCAGCAATTTAATTCTTCCACTATCAAACTGTTGCCAAACAAAATCTAACCTTAACGCATACAAATAACAGCCATTTCAGCAAATAATTATTTTTTGATTTTAAAATTAATTACTTTAGCAAGCAACGACATGATAATGCATAGTTGTAATTTTAGGCGTGTAATTATATGTATAATTTTGTAGACTTTAGCAGTTTTACAACTTCCTATACGTTTTTCAAATATTTTTGATGAAGAAAAAAGAACTTAAAAAAGCACTTTGCATTTCCTAAAATGCACTAAATTTAAAATAAATGCAACAAAAGTGAAACAGATAATGTTATACGAATCGATTTTGCTTTTGTAATAAGTTAAAGATTTTCTCGCTTCTTTAGATTAAAGATGAATGTTTAATATTAGAATTAATTTAAAGGAATGCATCTTTCCTTGATATAATACTTTACTTCCTTGGTTAGCTTGAAATTTTTCCAGAACTGAAAATGATGAAAGTGAATTTTATTTTAGATAAATTAAAATTGATAAGCAATTGTATTTACCACGATGCCGATGAGATGATGTAGCAGAAGCGAGGATTACACCGAGCAAAATTTGAAGTACCAATCGTATCGCAGGGCAAAATTCTTTTGATGACATTGATGAAGTAGTGAGAAAGTACTCCTGCAGTTTATCTTTTTAACCTAAAAACTATTACAATTTTATTACAATTTATGAGAATTGTAAGAAGTCAAAGTTACGACTTACGGCAACGCATCCTTCATACATGTAACATTTCATCGTTTATTTTCATTCAATCATTAAATTCTATATTTGAAATAAATAATGATATTCAAAATTAATTATCACTCTTTTTTGGAACTTATATGAGAATTTCCTTTCTAATATTAATATCGTACCTAAGGAAGTTAGTTAGTACTGTTGAATTAATCTTTCCCAATGATTAACTGATTTTTAAATGTATTATTCAAAACTTATAAGAAAATTTTCTTTAAAAGAAGTGATTTTTTTCCTTCACACTATTTAAGATGGTAAATATTACTGATAAATTGTTTAATTAATTGAAATTTTAACTCATTTAAAATTTCAGGTTAAAATTTATCACTTCTATTTACTCATTGTTTAAGCTAATTTTTTTTTTTTGATTTTATTAATTTTGTCTAAACGTTTAAATTTAGTCTGAAGAAAAATATGAAAGGAAGGAAGTTAATTTTAGTGGAGCAAGAATTGACAATCTACTGGATACAGGAAATGTATGCAAGAAACTTTGTTATCCCAATGGTGTACTTACCAGCTAATGCTTCAATTTAATGTTTTCATAGAAATGCTTCAATTTACTGTTTTCATTGAAGTATATTGAAGACGGGAAAAAAAAAAGCAAAATAAAGAAAAGAAAAAAAAACGTCGTTCAATTTAAATTTAGAGGAAAAATTGGCAGAATTTTAACTGAAATAAAAATGTGAGAATATAAATGTTAAACTTCTACTTGACAATATTTTTAAGCAATTACTTTAAATCTTAAGCAAACTTATAGATCATAAAGATAGCTTTAAAAAAAATGAATCTATCAAATAATTGTAAGATATGCTTGGGAAAAAAGAAAAAAAAAAGAAAGAATACAATTAATTTTAACAACAAATCGCTCTTATTCATTCATTCATTTGTTTATTTGTAAAGATCAAAATGGAAATTTTAAATTATATTTATTCAAAAGAATGTAGTAAAAATTGTGATATTAAGCGAAGGAAAAAAAATTGACACATTCTCTTAGAATATTGCTAGCGGGGAAAAGTATTTTGGTTATAAAGGTAAAACAATAATTGTAACATTATGAAGGAAATGTAATTGATAATGAAGATACAAACTTAATTTGTAAAATTGAGTGTATAAGATTGAAACATTTGGGAATTTTCCATTTGGTTGCTTTTTGTCTGCTAAAAATTATAAATTGGTTGTCACTTCATATTTTAACTCCTCCTTTTTATGTTGTTGATTATTAGCAATTCATTGGTAATGACAAGAAGCGCCAAGCGGAACAATGAAAATGACAAGAAGGGTTGAAAAATAAAAAAAAAAAAAGTGAAAAAAAAAATACGACAATTTTTTTTGGTGTACTGTTTGACCGTGAAAGCTTTAATCAAAACATGTCTCATTCTACAACATTCATTGAGGTGTATCTTTTCCATCTATTATGAAGAGAAAGGGAAAGAGAAAAAGAAAAGGAAGAAGAGGAAGAAGAAGAAGAAGAAAGAGAAGAGAAAGAGGAAGATGAAGAAGATATAATCAATTTTTAAGTGGTCGAAAAATCGATCATTTAACCCATTCGACCTAAGCAAATTTTATTCTTCTCCTCCATTACACATCGTTTGTGAAAAGCGAAAAATGTTAAGAATTAAAATTGTACAGTTAAAATGCATATCAAACTTTTTGGGACAATTGCACTTTAATGGAATAAATAATTAAAAGGAGCGGAAATGAAAGGGAAAAATGTTGAACAAAAATTCTTTTTTTCTTTTTTTTCTGTGAAATTTTAGAGAAAGATTAAACGATCATGAATATGATAAGTATAGAGTTCATATAATTATTTCATCTTTCAGTACATTACTAATGATAATTTAATTGATCATTTAATAATCACTCTTATTATAACATTGACAACATCTAACTTCAATAATTTATCACTTAATCAAATGATTGCTTTGAATAATCGTATATGGATGATTTTTAGATCAAACTAATCAAATAGTAACATTTTATCAATTACTCTTTCAAATGCTCATTTTCATCAAGAAAAGATCATTTTTCATTTTTTTTATTTATTTATTTTTTACAACAACATATCGGAAAGGAAATGATAACTTATCATTTGTTGTAAAAAAAAAAAAGTAGAATTAGAATGAAAATGATCAGACCTTTTTTTTTTCTTTTTTTTTTTTTATTTATCGATTAAATAAAACGGGAAGAAAATTTTGTTGAATAATGGAAAACATGGATGGATTATCATCGTAATCATCGTTAGTTTCTGTCCTGTCTACGCTACAAACATTACTAAATGCTATTCATTCATGCTTTTGCTGTTGGAAGGAAAAAAAAATGAAAAAAAAAAAAAAAAAAAAAGGGAAAGGAAATGTCGATAATTTTCATTATTCAGCGCTAAAAAACCTATATCTTTCCTTTCATTTTCATAACCCTAAATGATCTATTTATTAGTGTGCTTTTTTAAGCTAAAATACATACGAGTAATTTGAATTTGGTTCAATTTAAATTTGCTTAACTTTTCTGAAGAATAATGTAAGATAAACCGGAAAAGAATTCAGTTTTTAGAATCAATTTCTTTCATTTTTTCTCTCTCTCCTATTCATCTTCCTCATTGCATCCGTTTTAAGTACTTTATTTGCAAAGTTAACATGAAATGAAGTTTTTTTTCTTTTTAAATGAGTGGATATGAAAATGAAATGAAGTGATTGAATTAATTAATATGGTTGAGATAAGAAAGTTTTTTTTTCAGATGCTAATTATTCAAAGCATTTTGTAAAGGTATCCGTAAGTGAGTTTAGCCAAGTTAATCAGCATTTTTTCGCCATAGAAGTGAAGGATTATTTTTACATGACTGCTTTAGTAGGCATTCAAAAAATTTAGCTTATTGAAAGAAGGAAAAGAATGAAGAATAAAATAAGGGAGAAATGAAAAAAAGAATGCATTACGCTAGGCTATTACAGCATGTGAACATTTGAGCCAAGCTAATCGAACCAGTTTTCCTTTCCAATTTACAATTGTTGGAGTACATTACTTTTTTTTTTTTTGTTTGCACTAGCTTATGTGAACTATTCCAAAAGTGTATTATGTAAAATAATGATTTTCGCAAATCATTTCGTAAAAAGCTTAAATCAGCTAGCATTTTAAATGCTTAGATTTTGTTTGGCATTAAAATGTTTTGCCAATAGCGCAAATTACATTGATTTGCCTACACTTTGCAATCTTTAATTCCTGTTATGCTGAATAAATTTCCAATTTGCAATTTTCAATGCATATTATCAAATATGCATTGATTGAAGAAATTATTTCGCAAATTTTCAAATAAACTTTCAAAATATCAATTCATTTGCAAATATAAATATGCTATTTTTAGTGAAATATTCAGCTAATAATATAAGCTCTTTGAGGCATTCAATTTCTTTTATTAGATTTTTATGGAAGAAAAAAAAAAGAGGAAAATCTATAAAGTATTAAAATCACATTGACATGAGATAAATTAGACGGAATAAATAATAAGAAGTAACAAAATTTTGGTTAAAATAATGAAATTAAAAATAGGAACTAATTAAATTACATATACTAAGCAGTTAATTTGTCGAGAATTGAACTATTCCATCTATTATTTGTATGCATTGGAATTACAAAGTCATTACAAAACTGAATTCTCAAAGGAATTGATGAGGAAGAGAATTTGTATGACATTGGAATAAATATATAATTTAAATAACGATAATAATAATAATAATAATAATAATAATAATAATAATAATAATAATAATAATAATAATAATAATAATAATAATAATAATAATAATAATAATAATAATAATAATAATAATAATA